>JAVYIG010005263.1:0-140802 GCA_035222895.1 Strongylocentrotus droebachiensis
ATTATTTGACGAAAAGCAAACACTGTGATAGATTACACAATACATGGCTGGTACCTCACATGTTCAGACATCAATATATACAAGTTAACATGTATTTTGAATGATTTAATCCGATTGTGTTGTGGCAGGATGGCAAGGCATCTTCAGCTACGATAGTCTCTTCCTTCCTGACGTTTTGTCGTCTCTTCAGCACTGTCGATGTCAGCCTCTACATGTTCTCCGTCAAGAGAGGGCCTCCTGGGATAACACAGTCTCAGAAAAGGTAGGTTCTTTATTACTAGGCAATTTTATGTGGAGAAATTCTTGTGAGACAAAATAACAGCAGAGATTATCCCAGCTAGAAACATTTACACAAATTATAAAATGTACATGTTGTCGTGCAATAGATCAGTTAAAGGGAGATAATAGTCAGTTTCCATGTGCAGGAGGTCATAATTTGCTGACACCAGACTTAGTGGAATTACCATCAATGTTATTATGCAAGAGAGGAAGAACATCAGAGAAAAAATGTTCCCTGAAAAGCATGGCTCTTCAAACGCCTTCATATTGTAAACATGACATGTAACAGCTTTTCATGACGAAAACTCGTCGTTTAAAATTGAAACCCCAATTTGACTTTCACCATTTCTACTTGTACTATATAGAGCTGAGATTGTGATAAGCCCTAAGTAAACACTAGCGCTGTAATCCACCCCCACCGAGACCTTGATGAGGTGATAGCGAGAGAGAGATAAGCATGATACAAGGGGAAAGGAAGGGAGAAGGGAGAAAGAGACACATGCAGGGGTTTGCTGCCAGAGTTAAAATTGTTGTTATATCGCCAATTATGGGTCATTTTGCTTCGTTCGAACTTTCATTTTGGTCTTCATCTAAATTATTAGTAACTTTAGGACATGAAAATATCTTAAAACAAGTAAAATACTTATTTCTTACTTCTCATTTCCTTTCAGGCAGAGCCCCAGTAAGAGTTTGTTTACACTAGTATTACGTAAGATGATGAAGAGTCCAGCTGCAATCCAATATCATAATCTCTCACGCAGAGTCTCAAGGCTCTCTCCAAGTTTTTAACGAGAGAAACGAAATTGGGGTAGTCATACCCCACCAGATTCCCATTGATGCCTGTGTAATAGTAGTAGCTCTCTCAAAGTTTTAACGAGAGAAACGAAATTGGGGTTGTGATACCCCACCAGATTCCCATTGATGCCTGTGTAATAGTAGTAGCTCTCTCAAAGTTTTAACGAGAGAAACGAAATTGGGGTAGTGATACCCCACCAGATTACATTCACTGCTGTGTTATAGTGGTGGGGTATAGTTTTAACGAGAGCTTTTCTGTGTACAGTGCTTGTTACTTTTACCAAGACTGGGCCAAATTTCTTATAAATTTGATGATTCCAGAACCTTTGAACCTGTTTGGATCAATTCCACACTGTTCCTTTTACAGTGCAATCGCATGACCAGAACTCAACTTTATCTTTAAAAACAGTAATACCAGTTGATGGATACCTAACACTAATTCTATGCTCTCCGCCAACCCAGGTACATGGAGTATATCAGTGGCATGCTGTCTCCTACCGCCTCCATCATGCCCCATCAGAGAGTACTACTCATTAAAACCCTGAGGTTAACTCCAGTGCCCCTCTACAATAAGATGAGGTAAGAATCATACTTTCTTCTACTAATTCTTTGTTTGCTTCGGAATTGAATCCCCTGATTGTCGAAATGTTTGGCTGATATCATTCTGTACACACAGATCTCAAGCAGTCTGTTAGATGTTCTTCAAGTCAATGAAAGTGTGGAAAGGAGTTGACACCAACCAGAAGCCATGAAAATGTATTAAACTAGTGTTGTAACATCACGGATATCTCCAATTCCGTTTAACCGCCAGTCAAAACCGGACGGTTTTCGGTTAAACGATTTATAATTTTTTTTTTTAATTATTTAAAAAAATAAATAAATAAAAAAAAATTACCCACTCTGTCGGCAGCAAGCCAAGTCCGTGTCAAAAAGCGGAAGGACTTTCATTTAACTGCGAGGTGCATTTTTGAAGGTGCTGATTTGTGCTTGTGAACTTGTCACAAATAATACTAACAATGTCGTTTTTAGAAGAATGTGTAAGATCATTAATGTAAAATAAAATCAGTAGAGGACCTAGGATAGAACCTTGTGGTAGGCCATGTGTAAAAGTTGGATGAATTATTATTATAAACTACATATTGCGATCTATTACAAAGATTACTTTCAAACCAAGATGACAGATAAATTGGAGTGTTGTTCTAGTTTCGGAATGGTGAGTCAACACACAGATTACTGAGCTGGGAGACATTGCCAGGCATAGTGCCAGGTGGAGGGGCATAAATCAAAACTTAAAAAAAAAAAAAAAACGGGAAAACGAAACCGTAGATTAAAGGCACATATTTTCTCCTGTATTATTCCTAACGAACTTGTAGCCATATTATATAATATAATGTAGTATATTGTAATTGTAATGTCATTCTTTGTACAGTAATTTAGTATTGTAGAATTTATTTCAAGTAATTTTACATACGTATAACGTTACTTCATATGTACATATTATTGTATCTAATGTAAAGCGGGAGTGTCGTGGTCAAGTGGTTTAAGGCGCTTGACTGTAGATGCGAAGGTCGATGGTTTGAATCCCGACACGGCACTAATATCCTTTGGCAAGATATTTACCTGCACTTGCTACTCTCCACCCAGGTGTTAAATGGGTACCCGGTAGGATGCGAACGTTCATGTGGTTGGACGAGCAAGTGTGCGCCTGTAAAATGGCGACTGGCTGGAATGCTCCCCAGGGAGTGGAAAATGTGCACACATTGTGTGCGGGTAAACCTGAATCCGATGACCGGGGTAATAATATATCTGTAAAGCGCTTAGGCACATCGTTGGATCGGTGTATTGAGCGCTATATAAAAAAAACAGATTATTAATATTGATTATTAAAGCCCACTGAAATGTATCATGTAATGCGCTATATAAATGTAACTGAAAAGATGATTGGTACTACAAAATCGGAAAATAGCTTTGAAAGGAGCCATAACTAAAGCTTTTCGACTTGCACTCATCAGAATGAAACAGAAAGCCGAAATTGATCAATATAAACGGAAACTAAAAGGAACAAGGCGCGAATATAGATGTAACATGATTATTGTTATCTGGGAAAATTAGCAAGTTGTCCAGTTTGAGCCAGACTGTGTATGAGAACATTTCACTCTTGCATATTTAAAGGGCAAATCAACTTTTGCCCACCATGCATTTGGAATAGCTCGTTAAAAATGTGACTATTATCAGGATATCTGTAGCCCCTTTCATTAAAGTGATGATTTCACCAAAGAGTTTAGTTGACAAAGCATGATGATTTAATCTGATATATTTTTGTTTTTTCAGGACTGGTTGCCGTCCATTTTGTGAAGTGTTCCATGACGAGGAGAGGATTCTGTCCACATCTCAAGAGTATGAAAGGATGAGGTACAGTGGCACAATTAGTATATAACGTACCGGTATATTCCTTGAGAAACTTTTATAGATATATCAAAAAAGCAGTCCCCATGTTTACTACTGTTTGTCAGTGTATGTCAGTTACAACATGGAACTTTCATCTTTTTAGTTAATAGGTCACAATGAAACTCAAGTTTGTCATAACTTTTTGAACAATCCGTCCAAAAGAACATTCTTGATTCATTTTTCCTTATTTTTGCTTATTAGTTATGAAATGAATTTCTTTTAATTTGATTTGGGAATAATAACGTGATAACTGTTTTCCCACATGCCTTAGGGCATTGGGTCATTCCTATTCTAAGCCTATGGGAAAGTGAGAAGTCAAACAGGTTAAAAAGTGTTTTAAAAAAAAAAAAAATTATGAAGGGGGGAGGGGGGGGGGGGACTTTTGTTGATTTTTTTGGTTTTAGTGCCTGGTTACCTTTAAAAGATGTTGATGTTTACATCTTATTCATGGATTTCTCTGTTAAATTTGATTTTGACTACCGTATGAGTATTACAATTTACCTTCAAATCATTATTCTTAATGGGAAATTGCAACAAAGTCATGTATAATATTTCACTACAAAAGGGTATAACCCGTGCCCGTATTATCTTCTATTTGTAGGGGTTTTGAGGTCGAGGATGCCAGTGCTTTCATCGATCTAAATATCCCTGTGTGTGGTGATGTAATGGTTGTAGTTTATCATGCCCGGTCAACCTTTGGTGGAAAAGTACAAGGAAAGGTTTGTAATAAGTCTGGATTTTACTTGTAGTTAGCTGCAATACTGATATTTTGTTTTATTTCTGGATGAATGTACATGTACCTTGGCTTTTGGACCATCCCCCACTGCCATGGTACACCACTGGTACTGCATGCATTGTCTGTTTTTGCAGACAATAAATGCAATCAGTAAAGCTTTTTACCATTGCCAGCTTCTTGGTACCGCAAATTGTATCCTCTTTTATGTCTGTTATTCCCTGTTAACTTTCAAGTAGGGGTCTCTTTCCTAATACAGAGGTAACAAAATAACAAATGTTCCCTGCTTCAGAGATGCCAACCAGTATGATTTTATTGTATTTAGTATGATAATAAGAGTGAAATACGATATCCCCTCTTGAAATGCAATTTTTCATCTTTAAAAAAAACAAAAAAACACAGATTTGCATGGAAACATGTACAAGTAAACCCCCACAATGCCGAAAAAACTCTGCTTTACAATTTTCTCATTCAATGTTAATAATGCGGTATGGTATGTAATCCTGTAGGATTTGTTGGCCAATGTTGATTTTTTTTGCTGTTTTGGCTTCAAAAGGGTCACAATTGGCCAAAAATGATGGGGTTCAAATTTTCAGACCCCTCCTTCCTCCTGGGCGCCAAAATGGCATATATAACGCGCAATAGGGAAATTTGGTGTCTTTGGGAAAATTTGAACCCCATCAATTTCTGATAGCTTGGACCCCAATTAATCCAAAAATGCAAAAAAAAAATCAACTTTGGCACAAAAATCCTATGGGAGCTGTTTCAGTGACATACCGTACCACACTATAATGAAAGAGCAAACATTTTACGTTCTTACCAGTAAAACATTTTTCCGAACTTTTACTGGCCCGGGGCCAACAGGCCAGTTGTAGTGTTGAGTTTTCGGCTATTCAGTCTTGTTTTTTGTGTCAGAGGTTGGTATCTCTGCTGCTTTGCCTTAGCTGATTTTTAAGAATAGATGGTGATTGCAGTGCCAGTGGAGTACCTAATTAGTATGAATTGAGAGGCCTTGTCACTGTCTATTTACACTGAACACCCTCGTATTACTGTCTGATAAACCATCTTGATGTCATACAACATATTTTGTTGTTGTATTTCAGGTGACCGGTCTGAAAATGTTCCAGTTCCAGTTCAATACTGGATTTATAGAACCAGGAACCAAAGAGATCTCTTTCAATAGGTAAGTCCTTTCTTTTTATTGTGATCCTGCCAACTTTGTACACTACTGAAGTACCTGTAATTAATCCGTTGCTAACTTCACCTTTTTGTGTGTGTGATCACCACCGGCGAAAATTGGGAAGCCACAATCTGAAACCTTCAAAGCAAAAACAAAAAGGGGTCAAATTAAACAAATTGAGAACAAAATTCAAACAGATTTTACCTTAGAATAAATGTAGAGACATGTACAATTATGACAAATAAAGGGTATGAGATAATTTTTCTTTCACATATAGCGCTTACCGGTAATACATCTACGATGTCTCTTAGCGCTTTACAGATATACTATTACCCTGGTCATTGGATTAAATACTTACCCGCACACACTGTGTGCACAATCTCCACTCCCTGAGGAGTATTCCAGCCAGGCGTTACTTGACGCTCAAAAACTGTTTGACCAACAATTACAGTCGCATTTTACCGGGTACCCATTTGACACCTGGGTGGAGAGTAGCAAGTGGAGGTTAATATCTTGCCAAAGAATATTAGTGCAGTGTCCGGATTTAAACCCTTGACCTTCGCATCTCCAGTCAAGCGCCTTAAACCACTCGGCCACGACACTCCTATTGATATGATAGACAAATACCACTCTATTTTTCAATGTCTATAATCGATTCCTGTTAAGCTTGGGCCCTTTGTATTCCTCGCTCTCTGTATAATCACCAGGTATGAGCTGGACTTCTTTGAACTGGACAAGTTTGCCGAGCACTTCCATGCCAGTCTGGATGTGGTGGTATCGGAGAAGGACAGACCGTCCCAGAAACCTCCCCCCTGGACCACGTTCGAGACTAAGCGACTGACCCCTAAGTACTGCTTCTCTGGCCAGGAGGAGTGGGACAGTGTGACCGCCCAGTTTGGTAAGACCCCCAAGTCGGGATTCAATTCAGAAATTTTCGGAGTATTTTACTTGGTTTTCAACTTAGGTGAATTACTTAACCAAGTTCGGTATTCGGTTGACGCTTTTGGCTAAGTATTTTGACCCGAGTTTAAGACAGCTCCCTATCAAAGCCCCACTGCACTACTTATAGCTACTTGCGCCTTTCATATAGCAAACAATGCCTACTCAGTGACCATTGGTCCCCCATAATCCCCTTTTTCTTATGTTAATTGAGAGCTGTTTTGATGAGATAACCACCTGTCAGTGACCTTGCAGGGTGGTCTTATCCCTCCTGGCCAAACTAGTGCAGTGGGGTTTTCAGCCAGTTATTTTGGAGGCATTCTTACACAGTCATCAAGATTTTGGTGATGTCCTGTTGATGTATTATGTCAGGGATGGTGGTGCTTAGAACAACAAGATCAGTGTTGTCCTGGGTTTTCCACATGTCCCAATATCAAATGTTTTATGCCTTCTGAAGACCATGATGTGACTAGTTAAACATTATGGACAGATACGAGGCTAACATTCACTTCACATATGTTTTCTTTTTACATGTGCGGAAGAATTCAATGTGATTTTAGTCATTTTGTTGGTTATTAGTTTTATTTCTGCTAATGGCTGATGTGAATGGATTGTTCTGTTTTAAAATTAATGCAGTGAGTCTGCTTACAGTACTTTTTGATGAAAGAAATTTCAATTTTCCTTTTTCTTGGTTACTTATGTTTGTCGTTTGGTTTGTGATTTCTGTTGAGTATCCTATTCCTCTTTTCTCTCTTCAAATTTTCCTTTTCCTATCTATTCATTTAATTTTAATTGTTGACTTTTGCATTTCATGTGATTACCTGTACATTGTACCCCCCCCCCCCTTCATTAGCGTGTACCTCAGTCTTTATATCGTTCCCTTTTTCTGTCTCTATCGACTATAAATACAACAATTTAAAAAATTTCTAGTTGTGGTTGAATATATGTTTTAATTTGAATGGCCAACTTTAACTAATATCATCTTTTTTTACCCATGTATAATGTAATGTAAGCAAAATTGTATCTAAGTATATTATGTAGCTCATTGTAATCGCCTTGAGCACCCTCTGGGTGGATGTGTTGCACGTTATAAATGTCTGTATTATTATTATCATTAAGAAATATATGAGATGAGGTTTCTGAGTCCTGACACTGTCTACTTTTTCTCATGCAGGTCAGATGGATGAAAAGGCACAGAGGAGGTTAGAGAA
Organism: Strongylocentrotus droebachiensis; assembly: GCA_035222895.1. Lineage (NCBI taxonomy): Eukaryota > Metazoa > Echinodermata > Echinoidea > Camarodonta > Strongylocentrotidae > Strongylocentrotus > Strongylocentrotus droebachiensis. Next base: position 7,586 of record JAVYIG010005263.1, read on the forward strand.
GGAGCGATCAGAGCAGCAAACTTCAGAGAGTAAACCCACCGCTCCTCGGCAGACAACCCCTCCTCCAAAGCAAGCTGCACCCCAAGAAGCCCCTGCAGAGGCCAAGAAGCCCTTCTTGCAGACGTTGAATTGGCAAGAGGGTGGTCCTCCACAGACTCAACCTTCACAGACGGAAGGCCACGTGAGACTCCCAACCCAGGAACACGAGACTCTAATTGACGATGATGATGATAGCGATGATGATGACTTTAACAGTTTTCAAGCGCAACGGTTGAGTGAGATGAAACCGAACAGTACGGTTAGCCAAGGTCAGCAGAGTCAGGGACAAGGAAGTGGTAATGATGCCAACTTCTTTCAGTCAGATATCAATGAAACATCTCAGAGCAGTACCAACCAAGAGGATCTCTTCGCTGATTTCTCTTCCGCAATGTCACAATCGGAACAAACGACCGATCTATTGAACATAGGTGGTGAAAGCACACCTGCATCCCAGCCAGCAGCGGAGCCCGATCTCATGGCCCCACCTCCAAGGGACCCTACCAATTTTGATTTACTAGTCGACTCAACCGCTGAACTGAACATGGGGACGTCTCCCGCTGGAAATGGCCAGTCGAAGGATAGTTTTGATCCATTCATGCAAGCCAAACCATCTCAACCCTCCGCGCAAAAGCAAACCAAAGCCCAAGAGAAGCTGTTTGACAATGTCAAGTTTGATCCGTTTGCATCGACCAGTCAACAAGGGACACCAAAGGCCACACTCAAGCAGGAGAGCAAACCAAGCAGTGCGGAGGCAAAGAACAATTTGTTTGACCCGTTTGCGTCGTTTGGCCAGCCCTCCCCCAGTGTGTCTGGGACTAGCAGTCAGCCATCTCCTGCCAGTGCCAACAAGCCCTTATTTGATCCGTTCGGGGCACAGCCAAGGTCAACTCCTTCGCCGACACCCGCTTCGGCGAGTAACCTGAGTGCTCCCCAGGGAGGCATGACAAGGCAGACGCATAGCAGTGACAACCTCCTCGGTGACTTGGGCAGCTTCAGTCAAAATGGTGGCACTACTTTGAAACAGGTTTGTCTTCTCAGACACGTGGCATTGAACGATGATGTTTTGTGTTGTCCTGGTGTCTGCCAACTCAGACACCCGAGATGCTTGCTATATGGTTTAATGCACAGGAGTTGAACTCCCTAGTTGTTCTGGTTATAATGATTAGATTAAAAACACTGTCAACTATAAATATTCTTTGGTACTTTATCCCTCAATAGCCAACAAACCCTCTTGATGGTTAGTTCTTCAATTTGGAGAGATATGTCTCGTTTATATTTTCTCTTTCCATTCTTTGTTTAATACATTCTTTCAATTTTTCTCTTTTTCTCTGCAGAGCAACAGTGGACCAGACCTAATGGCAGGCTGGAACCAAGGAGGTCCCCGATCCACTCCCATGCAGTCTGGCTCCAACAGAACCACTCCCCAGCACTCCACTCGCCCTGCCCAGCCTGCTGCCAAGGTGGACCCTTTCGCCAACTTTGGAAACTTCTCCTCTTCCCCCACCACCGCAGGGGGGCCGATGGGAGGCAGCCCGGCGATGGGAGGGGGCCAACCGATGGGAGGAGGGGGCCAACCCAGTCCACAGAAGCAGAGGCAGAGCCCTGGTTTCGGTGCGGGTAGGCAACAACCAATGATGTCCTCACAGTCTCAGTCCCCGTCCCATCGACCGTACCAGCCCCAGAGCCAGACGATGCCTCAGAAGACGGCAACCCCTCCTCCTCCTCAGGCGGCCAAACCTAACTACTTTGCCGGCGGGTTTGCAGCTAGCAGTGTCATTGGAGGTAGAGAAGAAAGAGGCAAGAGAGATGGAGGTAAATTCAAGAAGATACACTCAAACCTGCTTTAGTGACCACCTGTCTACAAAGACCACTTTTTGTGTTTCCCTTGAAAAAGGTTTCTCATTGAAACATGTACTAAAGGAACCTGTCTACAAAGACCACTTTTTGTGTTTCCCTTGGGCAGTCACTATAGACAGGTTTGACTGTAAAATCTACCTAGTATACTTATTGGCATGTCCAAGATATTTTGTCCGGTATGTTATTGCTTAACAAAGATATTAATGTACCTGGTTATTGTATAGAGTTGATTAGCCCTACTCAAGATTGGATCAAACGACAGATAAAGGCAAATGATACTTTCAATGTGAATTATGTTTATTATTCCTTCATACTTGGTAATGTATAGTTGTATAGAACACCAAAGGACCAATGATTTGTAGGGAGTAAAGCAATCCCAAGCCAAAGATGCGTACAAAGCTCAAAAGCATTTGCGATGTGGTTATGACAGGCTTGAACAGACTACTTGAGATATAGATGTAGAGCGTCTTAGCAAGTCATGTCTTTTTTTGTTGTTGTGTGTGTGGAAGTTTCATGACGAGTAAAGCAATTGCAAGCCAATGATACGTACAAAGCTCCAAACCATTTGGGATGTGGTTATGACAGGCTTAAATAGACTTCTTTAGATATGGATTGTAGAGCGTCTTCCAATTCAATTCAATTCAAATTATTTCGATTTATTAATATCAAAATATATAATGTACAATAATGCAATGTTTACATAAAATGTGAATAAAAACAGGAATGATCATATACATTAAAATGATAACACATAAAGTTATTGTAATTGTTCATACCTCAAGCTATATACACATATTGCTAAATAATAGTAGAAACATGTAGATGAATAACTGTAAAAGTAACTTGAAATGTTGAACCAAATATAATCTAAAACAGAGAGAAAATTATTATATTGCAGTTGTCAAAATGAGATCCATAAACTAAAAAAAGTATACACTTAGCAAGTGATGTCTTTGATTTTGTTGTGTGTGCAGGATTCATGACGAGTAAAGCGGCTAAGCAGGCAGATTTCAGCAACCTCCTCTCAGACCAACAGAAGTTCCAGGCCTCTGCCAAGAGCCATGAAACCAAGACAATTAACGACATGAAGAGAAAAGAAATAGAAGCCACCACGGATCCAAACGTCCTCAAGGTAATATTTTAGCAATTTCTGGGTCCTTAATTCAAATTAATCCTAAGTCCTCCAATCAATCGCAAGTTTGCAGTCTCCTATCTCTTATGTTCATGGTTGCGATTGATATCAGGGAGGTGTTTCACAAAGATCCTAAGTTTAACTAATCTCTAAGTTAGATTTAACAATATTATGGAAATTGATTTTAAAAGGCATAAAACATTGATTCAAATCACTCATATTTTCTATTATCATGGGAGATTTCATGTTCTTGATGTGGAATTCATGGAAAGGCTAATATACTTTAATTTTTGCTTAATATTTAAGTCAAACTAAGAGTTTAGTTTGACTTAGAATCTTTGTGAAACACCTCCCAGGGAGTGATGCTGATAAAGGATGTCAGAAACAGTGTTGTGGATCAACATGATCACCGTAATTACATTAACTAATCTGTAACTACCATTACCATTTTGTTCTCAAGATTTAGTTTATTAAAAACTTATCCATTATCTATTATTATCATCACTTTCCTTATAAACTGCTCAATTTAGAGATAAATTTATCCTAATTTTTTCTGATGTAAAATACAATCATTATGAAATTGTGTACTCTTGAGCTTTCATTAAATCATTTGATAAGGAGTAATGATTTGATCGTAGCACATTTTTATTCATATATTTATGTATCAGACTCTACAGTTTCTTTGACTTTGTGTACATTATTTCTACCATTGTTATGTATCTGTTTATATTTTCACTTGTATTTGAAACCCCACCTCAAGTTTTGGTTGCAATAAATAAATAATAATAAAAATAAGTTTATATTTGGATTATTAGGGCATATCTAAAGCATAACTACAACAACAATCTCTTTCGCCACCCAATCTTTTGTTGAAATTGTGTGGGAAAATTCAATACTCTGCATTTATGATGTTTGACTTTTGACCACAGGTGAGAGACTGGACGCAGGGCAAGGAGAATAACATCCGGGCTCTGATCTGCTCCATGCACCAAGTATTATGGGATGGAGAGGACAGATGGAAGCCTGTCGGCATGCATCAACTCGTAGAGCACAATCAGGTAGCCTATGAAGCTTGAATGATGATTTTTTTTGATAACAATAAGGAAGACGGTTGTTATTTTAATTTACAATTAACTGAAATGAAATTATTATTCTGCACATTTTTTTCACTCCATTCCACATTGCTAGCCAGTCACCATATTACAAGGTGTACACATGGAATCAATCAGAAAAAGTTGATCATGTAGCATATAAGTATTGGTGTGTACTGCAAGGTTCTGGAGTCATCAAAATGATAAAAAATTGGCCCAGTCTTGGTAAAGTAACAAGCATATAAGGGATGACACAAACATGTGGCATAAAAAAATTGGGCCTCATTTTTAAGCCGTTACATGTCATATTAAGAATATGAAGGCATTTGAAGAGCCATGGTTTTTAGGGAACATTTTTTCTTTGATGTTCTTCCGTTCGATTGCATTTGAGTGCATTGTGGAAGTGACCTATTGGTATTTCATATAATTATGTGAATGTTCTTTGGAAATTTGTATTGTGATTCATGTTCATTTCAGTTTTTAACTGTCAGACACGAAGATCTCAATAAAATTAATTTATCTATCTATCTATCTAATAACAATGGTAACGCTCACAAATTATTTTTCGCCTCTCCCCAGAACTCAACCTTCTCTTTAAAGTCAAGACAAATATACTGAATCTATCAAAACGTGACCATCTTCTTCTTTGTTGTTTTTAGGTGAAGAAGTGGTACAGGAAGGCGGTGCTCTCTGCCCACCCTGATAAGCAGGTGGGAACACCCAACGAGGAACTCGCCAAGCTGATCTTCATGGAGCTCAGCGACGCATGGTCAGCCTTTGAAGAAGCGGGTGCACAAGCACTCTTCTAAGGGATGTTCCATTGGTATCGAGGCCCTGCTGATTACTGCCATGAGGTTTTATATGTCGTCTGTGGAGATGTGATGGACTTTGAGAGGGTGTAGATTATCACCATTCATTGGATTTCGATTTGCGCAAAACTCAGACCAATTTGTTGGTTGCCTGGTAAAAGATCGCTTAGCGTGCATGCTTCTGAACACTTCTGCACACCTACTTCAAGTGCTGAAAATGACATTGTTTCTATGTTCCATGTAGCCAAAACTATTCTTAGAGAAAGATATTTACCTGATTAATTATGTTCTCAAATTATTTGCAAATATATCTTTCATTCACTACACAACGTTTTGCTTGGAATAAAAAAGCCTAAACGCGCAATTTAACTTCCCGGCAAAAGGTGGTCTAGCCCTAGCGACGTTTGGCCGGGCAACCAACGAATTGTCCTTTACACCAAAAACGTTTAGTCTTGTGACTGAAATGTCAATCTCATTAACTGGTATCCTCCTGAATCTATGAATTTGCAAGAAGGTTCAAAAGACCAAAACCTTTGGTCGCATGGATCTTTGTTCTTGAGATCTGTTGGTCTTCTGAACTTTAGACGTGTTGTCAGAAGGTCCACAAAATGAGAAACTTCTTTCTTGCAAATCTACAGTCTCCTTGACCTTCTTTATCAAGAACTACCAACCTGCCAGATCCCCAAGACCAAAACCTGTAGTCTCAAGAACCGTTGGTCTTTAGAACCTTCAGCTTTGTTGTTAGAAGGTTCATAAAAAAGGCCTCTTTTCATGAAATGTTGCCATCGCAATGTTTTGAGGTGTTTCCCCTCGTCATGCCTTCATGAAGCTTAAGGGTTTAGTTGGGGATTTCCGTGGACTGGTGAGGTCGTAAAGTCATGGAAGTCCACGTCCATTAGGGTTTTATTATGTGTGTGATCATCTCTCTCAGAACCATACATATATCATCGAAATGGAAGTGAAATATATTTCAAGATATTCAAGCTGAAATTATTATGTTATAATTAGATTGAGGTTTAATACATAGAAGTACTATTATTTTTTTAATAGTTGAAGTTTTGGCTATATTTGAAAAGACGTGATAGTTCATACAGATTCTTTGGGTAAGCACCTGTATAAGTAGCTAAATAATGCATGAATAATGCTGTTCATTTTTGGTCTGAAAATTATTCACCCAGAGAGAGAGTACCCCTCTCCCCCCATCCCCGATTTTAGGCAATGTGACTCCCTGTTATACAGTATAACCATAAGGCTCTTATGTATGTACGAGCAGCTATTGCAAAAGTTCACCCGTCGTGGTACTGCTTGCCCAAGCACTTGCTTTACTCTAGGCACATGAACCAAGATTTGTGATTATTGATGACACCACTCAGCCCTGGGTAGAATTCACTCTGAAGAATGAGGGTGCAAGTCTTAGAGATTCTCTGGTTGGACTTTTTGAAAAGGGTTTTATGAAAAGTTTTTGAATGATTTGGTCTTTGAGAAGAGCTGGAATGGGCGAAGGATTGGACAGACAGGGCACTTGGTATGCCAAAGACACATGGAGGAATGATGAAGGGAAAGAAGAGTAGAGGAAGGAGAAGCATACTCTGGATGGAAAGCCTGAAGAAGTGGAGAGAGAGGAGTATTAAAGAGACCAGGGGTGTTTCACAAAGATCCTAAGTTGAACTTATCTCTAAGTTGGAGTTAAAAATTATGAAAAGCCATTAGCACCTATGAAAATATTTTGCAAAAGTTATTTTAATAGGCATAAAATGTTGATTCAAATCATTCATATTTTTTTATAATCAAGGAGATTTCATGTTCTTGATGTGGAATTTATAAAAAGTCTAAAATTCTCCAATTGTTTTGCTTTTGAATTTACTTTATTTTAAAGCTACAAATGGCTCTCCATAATTTTTGAGTCCAACTTTGAGTTAAGTTCGACGTAGGATCTTTGTGAAACACCCCACAGGAAGTGATGCTGATGAAGCATGTCAGAAACAGTCTTGTGGATCAACATGATCACCATAGCTTACAGATATGGCACCTAAAGAAAGAGAGAGAGAGATCATCAAGCTTGATTGTATCTTGAATTATGTGCCCCTATTTAAAAAGACATCCATCTTTCTTTCATAATCATAGAAGTCCAGTATTTCTTGCATTCCTGTCAGTTCCTTGGTTTAATATTTCCTACAATCTTTTTGAATCATTTTTGATAGTCGCTATATCCAACTCTACCCACGTACATTTGTGGTCAGTGGCCTTGTGAATGAGTAAAATTGTGTCTATTTCATGCAATAATCAGTTATCTTATTTATCTACAAATACATGTAATTGTTAGTCAGTGTTTTAGTTACATTAACTTTTAAGATTGAATTTTAACTTCATTTTTAATTCAGTTGTGTGGCATATGTATGAGAACATTGGTTCAGTGATGGTTTTGTCCCCTCTTTGAAAATGAATGGTTAAATATGAATCCCCCAGGAAATATATCCCCTATTTAAAGTTTCTTATTCATCGTCTGTGACTAGGCATAATGCAATGTGTTGGGTATACAATATGATAATGAATGGTTAAGGATTAGCTATACCAGTAAGTACCGGTACACATATATTTTCAGCAATTTGCTGAATTTATCAGTGACCAGTTTATAAAGTTGATTGTTTTAATAAAGCTTGTTTGAGATATGTTTTGTCTGAAAATAAAAAGTGGTGCAGTTGTTTAGCATAACAGTATTGGAGAACTTAATATATTTCCTGTGGATTGTAGCCCTTATATTTGACCCAAACATATTAATCCTATTTCTCATATTCACCAATGTTTTGTGCTAAAGTGCTGATCCTTAATTATGTTTTTGTGAAAAATTAAACATTTAAGCTTAAACCCTCCTACCCCCAACCCTACAGTATACGCCAGTTAATCCAGGTTCTAAATTTAGCTTATATTTGCATAATTATCATCAATGTTTTTTTAATGTACTCATTTATTGATATTCTGACCTCGATGTCTAACATTTAATCAATAATTTGGATGGTTGTGAAATACAAAGTATTCAAACTCTTTTCGAAACAATCATAAAACTAACTTCCATGTAGCTAAACCCTTGTACCCGGCATGCACGAGTGTGTAAGTTTCCATGCTTCACATGCAGTACAGAATAAAGCTTTGTTCAGACATAACTTGGCAAAACTGCAGCATATTTTTATGATGTAAAGTGTAATACTCGCAGTTGACATTCATCTATACGTTAAAAAAAGACGTTCACTGCATTATATCAGAACGAGTCTTGAAAGGATAGTTATTCATGCGATTCCGTTCAGTCACATTCCAGTTTCTTTTCTTTTGTAAAGGTTTGATACGTGTATATTGACATGTGCAGAAAGTATACATGTATCTCTTGCTTACAAAATAATAGTCATTGTATTTGAAAGAGTATGTGGGTAGTTTATTTGTATGTATATTAGTACTATTTAGAATTAATTTTTATGAAATAATAACATGGATTTTTGCTGAATAACTGGAAACTGTTTTTTATTGCATATGATATCAAAAACAACAAAAAGGAAGTCAAGTTGTATTACATGTGTTCAGGTGTATGCTGCATGTATGTGCAAAATATATTAATACGAGAGAGAGATTTAACCTTTTGGAGGATTGTTTCAAGTATGTGAGGGAAAAAAATGTATAAACAAATAGTATTTTCAATCGTACATTCTATTTACCAGCTTTTGTGAATTTCATTCCCGAAATATGTGTGACACAGAAAATTATTTATGCTTATATCTACTCTAAGAGAGAATTGTATTATTGTCTGATGTCTCTGAAGAAAGTATGTTATTATTCCAGTGTAAATGCTGGTAATTATTTAAAGCTTTTGTACCAACAGAGAACCTATGGAACCACAATGACACGTACATTGCAACATTTTAAAGGCATAACTTATCGTAGTGTAGTTTACCAAGTGATTATGGTTGTTACTTATACGTATGTTTTTAGTTGTAATATGGACTTCTACATTTTGCAATTTTGTAACAGTACAAGTATTTGTTTTAGAATGATGCAATTTGCTTACCAAATGTCCTCATTTTGACATTATGTTTTTTTTATTTCATGCACATGTTTATTGAGGTTAATCTAAATCATTCGATCTCGTAGTAATTACATTGTAAGGGCATCAGTTTTGGTGAGAGTTACAATGTCACAGACATTAACAATGAACTAATATTAACACAAAGTCTAACATTTACATTTATCAATAATTATTAATTGAATTTTGATTGTTCATACCTACAAACATTCAAGTTATAATGAAATGTTTACATTCAGTTGATGATTAATGATATTATTAATTCTACTTACTCTTTCATGTTCATTTTGCAATCGCAGGTTTGTATTTGGCCTGGTTTACACTGAAAAAATGTGAAAGCTAGTGAATGATTATAGTTATACATTTTTTATCAACAAAAGCTTATTGATTGTCCACCTCTACATATAAGATTTTATGTATGTTGAAATGTGCATTAATTGTGAAGGGCCGTGTATGCTGTACCAGCTTCGAACACAAGAAAGTTAATTGGAAATGATCAGATTATGTTGAACACGTATATTATACCAGGTGAATATGTTTTCCTTTAATCCTTGTTCGGAAGAATCCTGATAAACTTGAATTTAATGGACCTTTCACCAGATATTGCCCGCGTTATCGATGTTTACCGAGCTGTTTTCCTAAACATGTACAATGTATTACCAACAATCTATGAAAATGGATATGTGTAAGAAAATTCAGTTATTAAAATGAAGATGATTTTTTTTTTTTTCAGGTGAAAAAGTTATTAACCTCTTGTGTGTCCTTAGGTATATACTACGGTAATCTTTTTTTTTATATTTGTGTATACTACGGTAATCTTAGCTTTCAATATCTCCATTGGGACAAATTTTCTAAAAAAAAATTCTTTGATTCTTCATAATGGGAAGGGAAAAAAAGGTTATTTAAAGTGCTCAGTTATCTTCAACCGTATTCGTCAAGATTTGCATATGGCATGGATGGGGTTTAACAACTGTTAAGTGATTCAGTTTTCAAGACACATGTCACAATTTCACCTGAAAAATGTCTACACCGCACTTCCATTTAAAGCTCGAGTTACAAGGTTTTGTAGATACCCGAATTAAGAAAAAGAAACAAAACCTAAGAGGAATTCTCAAGAGGGGAGGTTTTGCACCTTTAGTTCTGATATTGTTAATATATGTAAAGTCATGGAATTGAAGTCAGTTGTTGATAGATTTAAAGCATACATATAAATATATATATAGATATGATGAATATTGACCCCATGTCGAAGCTGTGATTATGAAATAAAGTGTCATATATGAAAACAAGTCCCTAGTTTTTTTTTTTTGTATTTATTACAGAGAATATATAATTGTGTGTGTGTTATCTTTAACAAATATTGTGGGGAGTTTCATTTCATAATCTTTTTCTCGTGTTATCTCCAGAACCATTCAGAAAGAGCAATTGTCTCATTTTGGTCATAATTTTTTTTGTTTAAATATGTAATGTGAAATTTGAATGCACTGCAAAATGAAACAAAAGATTCATAATGTTTATAAACATACATTTATATATCTTTTTATTTACACTGCATTTGTTTCATTTATTTACAGAAATAATCATGATTTTACATTAACCACTAGACTAGCAAATCATTGGGTTGACATTACCTCTCCTGCTGCTACAGTACACCATCTAACTGCAAAATCTTCTTGGTAGTCAGAAATCATTACAGGTACATTGACAAGGAAAGAGGCTGATTGGGGCTTTCATAATTAAAAAACTAATTGTAATGCATAAACTGACAGGCTTGTGGACATACATGGAGTTTGAAATGAATATTGGGGGGAAAATACATGCACAAATTTAAATTTGCAAAGAAATTGCATTCAGCTGGTGTTTCCATTTATAATGAGGATGCATCAAAGCAATGCATGATTCCAAAATTTAACTTTAGATATACATGTACAGCCTACGTATGGAACTATTTGGGCATCTTCATATTAAAACAAGATGCGTGATCTAATACACAAGGTTTGTTAGTTTTTTTCTCTTTACTTGGCACATACCATTTCCAAACTAGAAAGTATCAGAGAATACCTAATGTTGTAGTCTCCTTCGAAAACCTGTGATCTATAGTGACAAATGTATATAATATCATCACATGCAGTCTCTTAGAGCATGCTACACATTATACACCAGAGTCCACTTTCATAGGGGCTAATTAAAATGGCTGAGAATTTTGTCTAATAAATAGCATGTGTTGATTCCCATTTCATTTTCTACGAATGAAGGTTCGTAGTTTGTACATAATCCTATCATTTAAACAAAGAAGGCACTGTAGAGCATGAGCTGATATTTTGTTTCTTTTCATTAATTTTTCAGAATAAGGCCATTTGTCTCTTTGTGTTATCACAAAATGGAATCCGCCAATCAATTGCAACACCTCACATTTTTAGTCTTTTTAGATGTCTCCAGGGTACATGTAGGTCTGAGGTTTGTACAGAACAGGAGTCTACACACAGTATGGCCTTGCTATAGGGCAAGTGATCTGTGATGCACTCCATAGATATACACTATATATTATAAAGGACTCTGGCATCACCGTCTCTAAGCACTACTTTCATAGTTTGTAAAACGGTATAATGTATAGTCTTTCTAATTATAATTTGGTCCATGTTAGCTGCAGGGGGATGATCTTCAAAACAAAGCTGCTGCAAGATTGAATACGATGAGCCGAGTGCGCTAGATATTTCTACAATTTACAAACCACAGATGAATGAGTGTCCAATTACTCCCCAAATATTGCCTTCTACGAATCATTAACCAAACGCACTAAGATAGTTCAGGTTCTTCAGGTGAACCGGTTCGGTGAAGAAGTAGACAAAGAGCTGGCGCTGTTCAGACAAGAAAAATCGTTCACTGCGTCGGGTCTGAACGAGGCTTTAGGAGATTGTCAAAGCTTGTAGTTGCTGGGAGAGTGACTGGAGCTGTCTCTTCAGCTGAACCGGTTCAGTGAAGAAGTAGACAAAGAGCTGGCGCTGTTCAGACAACAAGAAAAATCATTCACTGCGTCGGGTCTGAACGAGGCTTTAGGAGATTGTCAAAGCTTGTAGTTGCTGAGAGAGTGAATGGAGCTGTCTCTTCAGCTGAACAGGTTCAGTGAAGAAGTAGACAAAGAGCTGGCGCTGCTCAGACAGCAAGGGGTCACTCTTCAGGGTCTGTGTGGGAGAAAGAGAAAGAGAGAGAGGAATGAGAGGGTTCAAATAAAGGCAGTGCATCCATTCGCACCTCTTTGCTGGTAATACAATCAAACCTGTTCCGCCAAGGGAAATAAAACACAAAAAGTGGTCTTTGTAGACAGGTTTAAGTACATGTTTCAATGAGAAACCATTTCAAGGAAAACAAAAAATGTGGTCTTTGTAGACAGGTGGTCACTAAAGCAGGTTTGACTGTACAATGATATGCTTGTGTGTAGGCAAACAGGGGATCTACATCTTTGAAGACCCTTATGAAATAAATGAATTATACATCAACCAAGAGCTTGTAAGCCAAAGATTACAATATTATATTTTATGCTATTTTAATGTCTGTCAGAGGAGCACAGCTTCTGATAGCTCGAAAATAGAAAGCCTTGAAAAACAGAAGCTGCCGACCTAAAAACTAGCTATTGACTTGATGACATCATCTTCTGTGGAGTATCCATATTCACATTGACTTTGCATTAATAAAGCACGGCTCATCGCCTCAGCTATATAGACAAGTTGATCTGGTCCACATGCAATGTTTTCAAGGTAACTGCAGAAAATTTAGAGGGGTGCTGAAAATGAGGCTTTAATTTGCTTTTGTGCAATACTGAAAGGGAAAATATTTTTGTTATTCCTTTTCATATTTGTTTCCTACTTCCATTCCATTGATATTGATATAAAGTGGTATTTTCATTGGATTGGGTTTTAATTTCAATCAGGAGAGATTTATTATAAGAGAATCTCGCTCTAACTCCCAATACTGTGATCATTAATATGAGTCAAAATCAAGGAAACTGAGTCTATTTTATGAAACAGAAATGGCTTGGTGGTGTAGTAGCTACTCAGATAGCCAGTACAAATTGTAGAACCTTCAACCAACTTCTAAACCCATCTACTTTAAATCTTTATTTCCCACTAGTTTTCCATTCATATACAGATTGCACAAGACGATCTAGATTCTAAGACATGCCGCAAAACTCACTCTTGACACAATTCGCTTACCTTCAGTTTATTGTTGTAGTCTCCCATCAGGTCCATCATGCCTTGCGTGAGGTCCTCTAACATCCTCTCCAGTTGGGCGATTCCATCTAGTATGGCAGGGGGTGTCAGCACGGGCTGGCCGTCTTTCGTGGTCGAGCCGGCATAGACCATGTTCTCGCACTGGGTCAGGTTCCTCTCCCTGTGAGACAAAAGAATAAGCAAAAGTATTTGAGGAATTTTATGATGGTTGACTTCTCAATTTCGAGGATGTATAGCTCCGACTTGGACCAACTTGCCACGATTAAGTTAACACGACTTTCCACCGACCCAGTCTTACCCAGCTTAACTTCAGGAAGTCGTGGTGCCCGCACTAGTCGACCTCAACCCAGCTTCATCTAAGCCGCGAGTAATCTAATTTTCATTTCCGATTGTAAACAAAAATACCCTTGTGAAAGGTAACAGATACTCCGAGAGCCAAGTGAGAGCATTCACATGATTAACTTAGGCTACCCTCTAGACATGTTAGTGCGTTACTCCTTGAAGTATCCAGGAGTAAATCAGTCAGCGTAGCTAACACAACTATCGTCCATGCAGCTGGTCACTACGCCAACCTTACCATACTTATGCCGACTAGCTCTAAACACGATCTCTACGCCGACCAAAATTGCCATCGTGTGAACACGGTTTAAATCCTGTAACTAACATCTTATCTAGAGTTGTCTCTCTTGACACAGGTCTAGAAAATGGACAAGGAAAATATCCTAGAATGCTCCAAGTGCCAAGATGGCAGCTGTGCTTTATAGCCATGGTATTTTAATAGAGCCAAGGGCACGATGCCAATAACATCATCATTACTATGGTAATCAAAATAATTCCAACATGAATTTCCTAAAATATTCTGAGTCAGTTTACTTACAAGGCAGCTAGCTGACCCTCCTGGCTATCCCATGCGAGGCGCAGGTTGTCTCTCAATGATGATAGTCTATTCACAAATACTCTGCTATCCTCCAGCAGGCCAGAGTATGTCAGAAACAGCTGCTGCTCCTGCTTTCCACCAAGGCCTACAATGATTGGTGAAAATGTAAAACAAAGCAGGATTGGAATGGAATTCAACAGAAAAGTGCATGTTGGTATTGCTGTTAGTGTCGTCCATAGCTTGCTGACAACTAGCTTGAAATAGGGCAAATTCCTTTCCACCAACAACAAAATAAAAAAATAAAAAATCATGCAACTTTAAAGGTGTTATATCGTCGGTGGGGTGACAAAACCTTGTATCTCAATTTTTTGAGATTTTGATTTTTTTGCATAATTTTGTACCTAATGGCCTACGACACCACCTGATAAATCCATGGAACGCCACCTGTCTCGTTTTTTTTACAAATTCCAAACAAAGGACGGTGTCACAGCACTAAATCTGTTGAGACAGGAAAGGTTTTTGCGCTCTCCTGAAAATTCATGATTTTTGAGATACAAGGTTTTGTCACCCCACCGACAATATGTCCTGTTTGCAGGCCCAAAAAATTAAAAGCTTAAATTCCAACAGCATTTGAAAGATAACACTAATTTGAATAGAACTTCCCTCAAGACATAAGGGCTTGAAAATGTCTCTTAGTGGGAAAATAACAACCGTTAGTTGTTGAATCAACTTTAGGAATTGCAGTCCTTTTATTAAATTGTCTGATTTTCAGACCCTTCCACCGAATGGCAAGACATTTTGTGCTGCGCAAAGATTCAATCAGTTTAATTCAATCAGCACAAAAAGATGCGTCCTGAGTGCAAAATGCATCACTAAAATCTAAATTTACTATACTGAGAGGTAACACTTTTAATTCACCACTGTCACCAACAATTATGTCTCTTGCATTCTGGAAACTACATGTGCTTGTATTGTACAACACTTTGGATATACATATATATTATATTTAGATTACAATTGTAGGATTGTCTATATTGGGATTATAGATAGATGTTTGTTTTTTTCCTCAAGTAAGAAAAAAAAAAAGGATACAGGGGAAAAAATGTCATATAAAACATTCCCCCCCTTTTGAGTAGAAAAATTGAGTAGTAAAATTGGGAAAAAATCAGGAAAAATAGGGGAAAATAGGGAGAATAATGGAAAAATCCGGAAAATAGGGGTAAAATCAGGAAGAAAAAAAATAAATCAAAAAATTTGGGAAAAAATAAATAAATTGGGAAACCGATTTAAATCGGGAAATTATCAGGCCTGCGATAAAGACCACCCAAGGGGGACAAAAAAAGTGGTCTTTATAGGCAGGTGGTCTTTATGTATAGGATTCTTTTAGTACACATTTCAATGAGAAACCATTTTCAAGGGAAACAAAGAATGTACTTTGTAGGCAGGTTTGACTGTACATGTACATGTATAAGATTTAGATTAGAATTGTAGGATTGTCTAGCTATTGGGATCAAAGATATTTGAGGACAACATACCAATCATCTCATGTAGTCTGTTGACTGTTTGATCTCTGCTGTCCACTGTACTTCTTGTTTCAGTATTGACGTTCAGGTCAGGATCTGAGAGGAATCCCTGGGGAAAAAGAAAAATAATTGTGTCACTTATTCTGGCGTAGACAAGTTTCCTTCTCAACATTATTTATTAATATCATTATTATTCTTATTATTAAGTATTTGGCGTCATCAGTGCTTAGGAGGCCACAAGCGGACTGAATCACTGTAACCCTCAATTCTATCCTCCCGGTATAACTGATAGGGGTTAGCAGGTGAACCACTACACCAGGGTTTCCCAATAATCTTATACGAATAGTGCAGTGGGTTCTTAACGTGCAAAGGTGGTGACTCTCCTCTACACGGGGCCACCATTCAACGCCCTATCCGAGGGACAAAGGTGTCAGCTGTGGCAAAATTGACACAGCCCCACATATGGATGGTCCCTTGAGTGCATAGATCATAGGACCACTAGTACAGACGATCACAGCTTTGCCCCAAACGGAATTCTGTCTTGCCAACTGTATTGCTGCTACAGGTAACCATATAATCCTGTACTGCAAGTTTGTGTTTGTGTAGCCTGTGACTATAAACCGGCTAGGTTCCTAACAGAGCTCAGCGGGAGGGTGCTTAGACCCCTGCAGGATTAAATATAACACCTGCCAGACCATGGTCCATGCCATAGTGTATTCAGAGAGTATATGTGCATGGAGTTGTGACTCATGCATCCGAACGAAGTCGCACGTTAAATCATGGAGCTTCAAATAGTTCCTTCCCGTGTACAATATCAATGGGAGGGATCTATTTGAAGCTCCATTACATGACTGACCAATCAGGAGCAACTTCTGCTGACCTGTCCCTCTCAATTAGACTGTGTAGCTATGACTAAGGCTAGTCATGATTAAGGCTAGTCATGCATCTAGGTAGTAGGGAGCAAGCTAAAATCAGCTACTAGCTCTTTCTTCTAGGAGGCATATGAGCTGCACCTAGGTTACCAACATCTTTGGGTGATAAGAGTGGCTTGTGAGAATAGCTAGTCAACTTAAGTTTGCATCATCACAATTTGGACAGGGGACACCATTTCAAATGTCTCCCCCCCCCCCCCTTTATTACCCCAGGATATCTTTCATCAGGACTTTTATGGATTAGGCTAATGAGATAATTGTATTGATAAGTCACCTAAAAATATGATGAATTTTTATTTTTTTCCTTAGAACCTAATTCCAGAGTACAAACTCACCTAGAATGTGCCCCCAAGGTTCAAGGAGATTTTTAAACACACTTTTAAACAGACTTTTAAACAGATTGTTAAACAGACTTTTAAACAGATTTTTAAACAGACTACCTTCTCACCATTGATCTGTGATGCATGGTGAGGTCCTGTTGTAGGAGCTTGGTGGATGCCGTCATGAGTCTGTGTGTAGCTCTGTGATGATGTGCTTCAACCTCATAGGCCATGTCTAGGAACTCCTTGCGTGCTCTTTGGATCGACAGCAACTCAATCAGCTGCAATGCAAATGATAGGAATGTTGATGAGAATTATCAGAGTACTATCTACTTTTCAGGTTGTTTTAAAACATCTGTGTAGATAAAGTGGCAGTTTCTGTGAATTTTTGTTGTTGACATCCTTAACTTGTTCATAGAACTAGGTATATGAATTTTCGACATTACTTTCCACTCTTGTAAATTTTCCGTTGTAATTTTGTAAATATACACACTACAACAGGTGCTTGCATATCAGTGCAGAGAAAATATTATGTGCCAAGCCGAAGAACACTGACAAATTCTTAAACTTTTCCATTTTAGAAGTTTGTAAAGAAGGGATGAATAGATATACATGTAGAGGAAGATCAGGGCTAAAAAACCAAGAGAAAATAATATGAACCAAGATGGCAAATTTGCATGTACCTTAATAATGAGTGTTTGGTATATTACCGGTAGTCTTCTTTACATAACAAGATTCTATTGTCATATCCATCCATCACTTTTGACAACAGATTTAAAGATGTAATTTATACATTTATGTATTCAAAGGAAGTTCAAAACTAAACTGCATATATTGAAAAATGTACATCTGCTGGTCGTGCATTAGCCTTTAAACAAGGCCACTTGTCTGATAGACGCCGAGCGACTAAAACGAGACTAATCGCGAAAACCCAAGTGAACGAGAGAACGAGAAGCCCTTCCTAGTGGCCTTTATCAATCTGATTTGGATTTATTATGTTAACCCTTGTTTCCGACTGGAATTCTCTACCGAAATGGTAGCGTTCAATCAGCGAACGTATCCTCGCACGACGTCAGCATATAGTATCCATCACACACACACACACACAGTAAACTCTACGTAGTGCGAACATGGACCTACATGCTATGAACTATTACGTACGTGCTAAGACCACTGACCTCTACATGGAACGAATCACGAACGAAGCCAACTGGGAGATCGCCGTTCTGATTGGTCAATAAATCCAAAGTAGGCGTATAATTGGCATGCTAATATGTATCTATGAATAATTCATGCGGAGCAGTGAAACCCACTTTCCAAAAGGCCTCGTGACATTCGTCACTCGGTCGCGCGTTCACTCCGGGTATCTAGACTCATCTCAGCCGCTTAGCTAGAGTCACAAGGCCTTGTCAAAAGGCTAGTCGTGCATAGGTTCATGCCATTTGGCCGGGCACATGTTGATGTCCATATATATGAAAAGTTTAATTCCAAAAGGAGATAAAAGTAATTGTTTTTCAGATTTTGTACAGGCGTCTATGGAATAGTGATATTAGGAGGTGCATTTTTTCATAATTTCTCCCAAAATTTAGGTAAATAATTTTGTTGAAAGATGGGTACTTAAGTGAACAATGTTCTGATATCAATAACTCAATTTTCATCAAAAGTGGATTTAGCTCCTTTTGGAATTAAGCTCTTCATATGTACATTTATTATTTATTTTCAACTTGTTCTACTTTCCAAAGTATTCCAAAGCAGACTACCAATTTCACATGTGCATTTACCTTTTCTTGTTTTGATGTGAAGTAGTCCTGCCTCGCGATCTTGAGATTGTAGTCCCCTGATAGTATGTGAGTAGCTTGCAGAGAGGCGTTGACCTCTAGCAGACGAGGGATCTCGCTCTCCCAGATCTGGACGGCCTGGTTGAGGGCAGCATTCTTCTGCCGTTCGCACTGCTCCAACTTCTCACTGAGCATTAATTGGCAAGGAAAAATGTACGTAAGAAACTTGTTCGTAATTTTTCCTTCAGTAAACCAGTAAGACATCATCTAGCAGTGTCGTTGTATAATTGATCAATCCACTAATAATAGTAATAATAATGAATCTGGCATGTGTTTCACAAAGACTAAGATCGAATTTAAGTTGGACGTAACTATGGCAGGCTGTTCATGCCACTGTTTGCTCTTACCATTTACTGGCATTAGTCTCTCAAGGGACATACAAATCATGGTCTCAGATCTACAGAATTTAAATTTTTGATAATACATTATTGAAGTAAAAACTATTATCTAAAGATCATAATTGAGAGACTACTTTTGAGAGCAACCAGTGGCATGAATGGCCTATAGTCATAGTAAAGTCCGACTTAAAGTTGATTTTAGTCTTTGTGAAACACCCCCCAGCTCTTTGATGGTATACTATCATAAACTTGTTACCTGAGACTGTGAACATCTTGTGGATAAAGTTGGTGAGAGATTGAATCTAGCCTCTTCTCTGCCAGTCTGTGGGCCGCAGCCACTCTGCTTTCTTCAAGGAGTGCTTTCATGTACCCTCTCTGACTGGTTGGGTACCTGTAAATATTCAAATTGGCATGCAGTTAAAGAGAAAGACAAAGGTTTATGGAAAAACTTGGGGCATGTGAACAACAATGTAAAATGAAATTAGTTACCTGGTAAGCTACTTTTTCACCAGCAAACCTACACAACATTCTGCTTTTTTTTCTGTTAATATTTTCAACCTCAAGACTTAATTCAGTACATGATCATGCAACATGACACAGTTTTGTAACAAAAAATATTATGAAGCAACCCTGGTATCATGTGACTAAATAAACAAATAGAAACTACAGTAAGTACATTTCTCATACATGGGGTTTATGTTCTATTTCTTATGACACTACAAAGGAGAAATTTCATACTTACTACCCTAAACTTTCCCTCACTTTTTTTCTTCACTTTGTTTGACAGACAGGGTATGGGGGAGGGAGACAAATTTACATATTGAATGTCATTGGATTCAATTAATAAAGAGATTTCAGTGTTGCCACTTGCCTATTTGAAAAGGGAAATCTCATTAATCTGAAAAAGAAACTAGTGAACTTCGACTGCAAAATGATGCCGCGATCGATCTGCCATAGCGCGATTTTTTAAACCAAAACAGTAGCAACAGTTTTAGAAAAAAATATAAATAAAATACCTGTGACTACAGTCAGGAATATTTTTTAATCAAAATCTCCCCTTCAAAAGAGAGTATCCTGCTCATGCGCATAATCAACATATTTGAATATGTACATGTAAAGGTTTGTAACAATTTTTCTCATTCATGGATTAAAATGAAAGGCAATACGACTTACAGTGTCTTTAGCCTTGCAAGCTCTTCACAGTCAGCCTCGGTCACATGACACTGCTCTCCTCGTATGACCAGAGATCCAGGTTCACTGACCTCTAGAAGCTCGTACCGTGACCCTTCATTGTGACCTGCTAATTGTGCAATGCCCTGTATACAAACAAACAAAACAAAAAACTTTAATTCATTATTCAATGATAATGTTGATAACTGGGGCATATACCGCACTTTTGAAATTTAGTCCGAATTGATTTCAAAATAAATGGGAACTCTACATACACTTACCTGTCAATCTTTTGAAACAAAAATTAGGAATCCTTCAATGCAAAATTAGGAATACAGTCATTTTGTATACTTTTTACATGGAAGTTTTACAAAGGAAAGAAATATAGGATCCATCAAATTAGTTTAATAGCCAAAAAGTAAGAATAATTCCTCCAAATAAGAATAGTTGACAGCTATGCTACACTGGATGTTTGGGCAAACTAGAGTATTATGAAATTACACCTTGCTGAGTACAAAGCACAAGATGAACAGCCACAGATCAGTCATCATATATGTGACTATTGCATTACCATAAACTGTCCAACATTGTAGATGACAACCACTTCTGGGTCAAACATCTCTTGTAAATCCCCCAAGTCAATATTTTTGGCATTTTGTGGCAAATCTAGCTGCTCAGTACTCACACGTTTAGTGTCCTATTTACACAGAAATTCTATGTTGGTATCTAAATCTACAGACATTCAGTTACTCAAAAATGATCATGATTTTCTGATGTGAAAGAGCTTGCATTATTTCAACTTGTTGTGCTAATATAATGCCCTGCATACAAAAAGGAGAATTGTCCATCTACATTTCAATCCACTTGTGAAATGCGCAGACAAAAGTTTACCTCAAAGAACTGTCTCTTTGTGAACTGCTTGAGGGCCTGGGTATAGCTCTCCTCTGATTGGTGGAAAGCTGGCAGTGGCTGCTGGGACATAAAAGGTGCATGCTGGGTATCGAGGCTCTTGGCCGACAGGGCCACCAGCTCAGTAATGGTCTTGTTCAGATCATCCAGTGAAGTGTTGACCTAAATTGGTTTACATTTAAGAATAAAGTTCTTTACTGTCAATATAAAAATAAGATCACATAAATGAAATCTATGCAATTGAATATAATTTATTTGCAAAGAATAATGATAAAGGGTTCTGGCGGCATTTGTTCCAAGCTATATTTTTGTATATAGCGTTGGGCAATGAAAATTCAGGTTGACATTAATTAAGTTGTAGATTAGGTTCAGAGTTGGGGAAACAGAAAACATGGATTTGGTTTTTTTTCTGCAAAGCAATTGTCATCAGGTCACAAGGAAAACTATGAAATTGAGCTATCATCTTGAAATACATGTAGAAGCCATCTATAAATGATAAATTAACAATACCGGTATGATGAAGCAGGGTGCTACAAGAATTTTTTTCACCACTTGCCCTGTCGGGCAAGTGGGTTTTCAATTTACTTGCCCAAACAATATTTCCACTTGCCCAAAACTTTAAAGCGAAAAAGGACTCGAGGTTAAAGCATTTATTATCTCGTAATGATAAGTTAGTGTTTTAGATAGCAAATTAATGCACATACATGTACAGTGTAACTGTACTGAATAATAACCTAATATGTCAAAGAAAATGGTCAACAAAGGATGGTTGAAGGTTTAAAAAACGCATTTTATTGATTCTCCATAAATAATCAGATTCACATGAATCTCGGCAAGGTAGAATGGTTCAAGCAGGTTTAAGTTTTTAATATTCAGTCATGTAAAAAAGCATAATGACCCTGTTGTAAAAAATATGATACAAACATGTCATTAATGGTAGCCACATGTACCATGGTGCAACATCACATGTGTGTCTGTGCAAGCCGCTGTCATTTGGAAACGTAGGCTAATTTTCAGCTGTTAATAATTTGGGTCAACTCTTCCATCAAGAAACGTCATGTTAATAATGGGTAATCAACTATTTTAAATAAAGTACAGACATTTTTATTTCATCATTCACTGCTATAAATATCATGCCAAAATTTGTAAATTCTTACTAAATAATAATATTGAAGATATTTTACGATAAATCTCGGATAAGTATGCGAAAACTAGACTAAACAACGTCGCTAAAACCATGAAAACAAAACAACAACGGCTTATATTCTGGGGGTCTCGATACTATTATCAAAATGACTCGCTCGGTCGGATCTTGAGACCGCAGTAATAAATTGAAAACGAGACAAAAACATTCATCTGATTTATATGAGCAGCGAGTTTTAAATAATATGTTCACAATCATTAACAGTCATTATGAATAAATATCAAACATTTGACTTTTTGTACTTACTAGAAAATCCCTGTTGTTTATTCCATTCCGATTCGCACGTGTTCATTTCCCTAGAATAATGACGTCATATTTGGCGTGATTCAACCAATCGGCAATCAGAGAATAGCAAAGGCCTGTCGGTGCGGCCTGCAGAGCTAGAGAGAGAGAGCGCGAATAAGCTCGCAGCTGGTACGATCGCGCTAGCTGTCTCTAGCTAGCTCACGGCCGGCCGTGCGTGGAGGCGGAGCGGCATTCATGGCTTGAAGTGTCACTGTTGCATGCGCGCTGAGCTAGCTGAGCTGGCTAGCTGTCTGTGAAGTTTTTTCGAAATCGGAACGATCGCTTTTTTGCTTCTGGATTTTGACGACGGGTAAGAAGTTGACGGGTGAATGGTAGAGTTCTTGGACACTAGGAAATTACTGTAAAAGTATCACTTGCCCGAATCGGGCAAGTGATAATTTGATTTACTTGCCCGACGGCTCAATTTGGTTGCCCCGGGACGTCGGGCAAGCGGGTTTGTCGCGCCCTGGATGAAGTAATTTTGTTCTTGTAAACAAATCTGTAGATATCCTGATACTTCAAGAGCCTCAAAGTCAATTCATTTTAAACTAGATGGAACTTCGACTGCGCGCAGTCGAAAATGATGCCTCCGTCATAGAGCAAGTTTACAAACCAAAACAGAAGAAATTTTTCAAATTCAAGTTTCATTGTAATCCATCCAACAGGTTCTCAGAATATCGTGATTACAAGCAATTTCTCATATACATATATGACCCTTTGATCTTTGACCTCATAACCCTAAAATCTACTCAGTTCATTGGCTCTGCAAGATGTCCTGAGTTAAATAGTAATCCATCTGTCAGTTCTAATGAGAATGCGTTCACAAGCTATTTTTGCATACATAATGAGCCCATGACATTTGACCTTTGACCTCATGACCCAAGAATCTACTTAGTTCATTGGCTCTGCAAGATACATACATGACCTAAGTTTGGCAGGAATCCATCAATCGGTTCTTGAGATAACCCGATCACGAGCTGTTTTTGCATACATAATGAGCCCTGTGACCTTTGACCTCGTGACCCCAAAATCTAATCAGTTCATCGGCTCTGCAAGATACATACATGACCAAAGTTTGGCAGGAATCCATCAATCACTTCTTGAGATAACGCGATCACGAGCTGTTTTTGCATACATAATGAGCCCTGTGACCTTTGACCTTTGACCTCGTGACCCCAAAATCTAATCAGTTCATCGACTCTGCAAGATACATACATGACCAAAGTTTGGCAGGAATCCATCCATCGGTTCTTGAGATAACGCGATCACGAGCTGTTTTTGCATACATAATGAGCCCTGTGACCTTTGACCTTTGACCTCGTGACCCCAAAATCTAATCAGTTCATCGGCTCTGCAAGATACATACATGACCAAAGTTTGGCAGGAATCCATCAATCGGTTCTTCAGATAACGCGATCACGAGAACGGGACGTACGGACGTACGGACGGACGGACGTACGGACGGACGGACGGACGGACAACCCGAAAACATAATGCCTCCGGCTACTTCGTAACGGAGGCATAAAAATCTTTTTGAATAAAAAGTTTGTACCTTAAAGTTGTCTTCTTGGCTATTCTCCAGCATGTTCTTATACTGGCTTTCAGAATGGGATTCCACAGGAGTGAGCTTGGTCAGCTGGTGAGTGAGGGATGTATGATGAAGGCTGGTCAAATAAATTAGGAATATCAATGTCAATGTTATTTCATTAGCAAGTTCAGTGATGTATTCTTTGTTTCCCATCTCTATTCAAAGTTGCCCATGTAAATCAACAACAATATAATAAGCATTGTTATTGATAACAAGTTTCATGAAACAGGCCCCTGGTTTTAAACAGCAGATATATTATAAACACCGCAAATAAAACTGTTCAATAAAATGTGTCATACTCATACACAGTCAATGAGTGATTTCAAGTTGGGTATTTAGGGCTGGTGTCTTTGACCAACTACATGTACAATGTAGCAACCAGTCATCAAATTTGCATTCTGTGCCTATATTTTCTGATTCCAAAAGAATTAATTAAATTAATATCCTGTGGAGATTACCTTAATTTGTTCCTCAGCTGAAGAAGGCTTTTCCTGTTTTTCTGAGCTCTATGCAGCTCCTCCTCCATTGCCTCTATATCATCCCTAAAAATCAGACATAAAAACAAAACAAAATCAAAACAAACTCACACACTTGACCGTCATTGATATGAGAGTTATTTGTACAAAGTAAAAACAGAAATGTTGTGTTCATGTATGTATCTTTGTTAATCTTTTAATGGACAATCAATATATTTGTTTTCCTCTATCTAAATACACATCAATTGCTTTTAAATTTTACAAATGTTCTTCTTTGCACGTCTTCTAGCTCCTAATGAATTCTCACCCCATATTTTATAGTCAAGTACTTGTATAATGTGAAAACACTTCTGATGACCGAGTTTTCTAGTCAAGGTGACCCACATTAACGACCTTTCATGTAAACTTGTATTGAATGCAATCTTCTACAATAAATGAGTTATAAAGACCCGTCAAATATTAGGCTATGTAAAGAATTATGCATTGATTCACAAAAAAAGGAAACATACTTAAGCTTTTCCGGAGAGAGATCATCTTCATCCTCTCCTGTATTTGAGCTCCTCAAGGCTGTGTTCAGTTTCTCCCCTTCCAGTACTCCATCCCCAGAAGATTCCAAAGTATGATATCTACATGTACATATGTACATTGTTCAAGGAAAACAATATCGATGACATTAAATATGTAAAGTCAAAGTGATATCTAAAGAATTGAGCAAAATACCCATACGATTTGTTTTAAAACTTTTTAAAGGATAATTTTACAAATTACTAACAGATTAAATGATTTTGCAATATTTGCCCCCCCCCCCCCACCCCTTCCTGTCAAGAGGATGTTTAAAAACAATGTGAAGTCTCAAGACCCAATAATCAGATATGTTCTCCCAAATATTGCTGTTAAAAGTCATTCCATTCTCCATACCAGTCTTTATGGAGGCATTATCTCATACATTTATCTCCTCATTCAACTAAAGAGAAATAGAGCAACATCTTACTTCAGTTTTTATCACTATAAGCATTTGCCCTCACTGTAAGGCTTACTTCAAGTCATTGGGTCATCATGTTTTTGGTGTAAAACAAAAGCAGAAGATCATGTGAAGATGATGCAACCTTTCATACATTTGCTGTAGGATTTTCACATAGTGTCAACTGTCAGGTAAATTGGACCATGCAGACCATTTGTAGATGAGAGGGGTTTATTTCACAAACATTACCCCGGAAATTTTGTGCATAAAGGGCCATTTTCACGAAAGGTCAGGTAATGCGACCACCCGACTCAATGATCCACCCGATGATTCAAAGTAAGCCCACTGTAATATGCCTTGATTTAAAACCAGACCTTCATTCATTACTTACTCTGCTATTTCCTGTTTGGACAGTACATTGGCTGGTCCTACATTGTCAATGAACCAATCCAAGAAGGGTGCTACGGCGTCATTCTCAAACAACCAATCAAACGCCTCTGCTTGCAGTTCTTGGGCTTCTGGGTAATCCAGGCGCTTCAGCGTCTCTTTCAGCTTCTTTCCGTTATTCATTCTGCATTTATTCAGTTCAGCTCATGACTCGATCGCGTATAGTTTAGAAGTAAATAAAGCTGTTACATTCTGTGGAAAATTAATACAAAATGCATAAGTGTTGTTCATTTGATATATGAAAATAAACTCTTAGGCCTATATTATTCTTAGTAAAAATATGATTTGTCCAATGTTTTAGGCATCAGCACATTATTAAAATGATGAAAATTCAACATTCCAAACGTTAAAATACATGTTTTAAACTATTCAGTTTACACATTTGAGAGTTTATCTCAAAATTAGTAATTAGTATTGGTCTATGGGTCTGAAAACTAGAGAATACACTTTTGACTACTGGTAATCTGGTATGCCTTAATTGCCTGCTGTGGCATGCATGTGGAAGATTAATACCCATCCCTTTGAGGGTTTTACAATGTGGAAATAAACGTGTATAATCAGTTTAGTAAACTGGAAAAGCACGAGAGCCTAGAGCTAGTAGAGGGGGTCTAGATTATAAACATGGCATATTTTCATAAGATTTTAAAGTATATAGAAAACAATAACTCCCTGGCCCTGTTTAACTCTGTGTAGAATTAGTAGAAAGACCGCCAAACTTCGGACGTTGCAAAGCTTCGGACAAAAATTACTTCAACAGCTCGAACGCAAAATATGAGACTAGCTCAGGTGGGTAACCTGCATGCATTTGATACTACTACGAACCTAGATCTAGATCTAACTAACTAGGCCTAGATCTAGAAAGACCAAAGCTGAAGGATTTCTTGTCCTTTTTTGCCAGCCATCTACGACTACGTCTACCGTCTACGTCTAGGGTCTATGCTGGTATAGTATAGATCTCTAGATCTAGATCTACTCGCCTAAAAAGTTATGACAGATCACAGACTCGACAGAGATATGACGGGGTCGGAAGCATCATCATAACTACAGTATACCCTATCACTATAATTAATTAGTCAGGAATCAGGATAGTTAGGAGGGATGTTGTCTTTGATCTTGGCAAAGAAAGAAAGAAAGAGGGCTAGTTTGACCTTTGTGAAACACGTAGCGGACAGGTGAAGTAGCTATAAAGCCTATAGATCAATATAGCTTACGCTGATTTAGTCAAGAAGTTAAACTTATGTCTTTATGACGGTTTCGAGAAACGGGTCCCTGGGCCATATATAGCAACAAGGCCAAGGGCAAGGCCCCAACAGGGCAATGACTGACATTCACAATTTATTCATGTTTGTTTACATGCGAAAATTGCACTGCACTGACTGCATCAGTGCATGTCTCTCAATTCAGTCTGTCTCTTTTGTTAGAATAAACTACGATTTAACATGATTTTATAACAATTAATTGACAAGGTTAGACTTACTAGAGTTAGACTACGAGTACAACACTTACTGACACTGAGAATTAGGCGATGGAACACAGTTACGTTGCCCAGGGCTTACAAGCCCTGCGTTGCCTAAGTAACTAGCTACTGACTGTATGCGGAATAGTTACGGGATCGGCCGGACGACACAGTACAGAGACCGGGGGAGCGTGGGGCTGGAGCACGGTACGGTCAGCAAGCAAGCATGTATATGTGCCGCCAGAATTTTGAATTCGCTGCGCTAGCTAGCTAACTAGCTCGCGGCGCGTAGATTTTAAGAAACGTAGGATAGACAAACCCCTATTCGTTTTCTCACGTACGGCGTTGTTCCTACTGGTAGTCTAAAATTGCAGTCAATAAGTGATTTAATATTCAATAGTGGTTAGATTGCTTGCTATATCGGCTGAATTAAAAAGATCATTTAAAGAGAATGATGAAAATAATTCAACGTGAATATGCAGATTAAAATAAAACAACTAAAATTGTGGAGTGTTTTTTTATAGACTTATTTGAATTTTGATGTGCACATTTTTGGTGATAAGAGTAGATCTAGGCCTTTTCCCCCTGAAATGGGTCACGGTGCGACCCTGCATGATGGGTCACATTCCTCAACATCTGAAAATTCCTAAGAAACTTTTTTTTTTTTTTTTTTTTTTTTTTTTTTGGGGGGGGGGGGGGGGGGGGGGGTCCCGAAATTTGAAATTTTGACCCAATGACATTCTGTTCCGTTGGGGGAGGGGGGTAAGGTCATCTTTTTTAGGTCATCTATAAGGATTAAAAAAAAAAATCAAAAGGGGGGGTTTCCCAAAAAACATACACATAAAAAAGAACTCAAGGGGGGTTAACCCCACCCCCCCCCCCCCCCGCTGCGTACGCGCCTGCTCCCACGTATGTGTTGTGTTTTTGCGCCCCTCTGTCCCCCTTCAGATAACTGTATCTAACAATCTAGAATTTTTCGAGACGACGCCCCCAATTTGGTCAAACTTTAATGTAGGGTTTGCATTATGAGACTAATGTCTGGCCTTATCCATCCTACGGTTAGATTATCCGGGTCTCATTGTGCGTGTGCGTTGCGCGCGTTGCGCGTGAGAGCTGATATCTAAGAAAAACGAACACATCCAAAATATGGCCGCGAAGATTCAAACGTCAACCCAATCGACAAGCTGAATAATGCGAAAATTTGGCGTTGGATTTTTTCATGACTAACGAAGATTGAAATCAAAATAATGTCGGCATTTAAGAAGAAGAATGTAAGTATTTGATTTAAGTTCATATGGATACATTTTTCATTACATGGCCGTACTGTAATCGCAGTCTTATTTTTACTGCATTGTCAATAACTGAATATCTAACAGCTAAAGCTGCATGAAGTTCAGCGGGGTCTGATAGCTCTCCATGCCCGGACTCTGGGGGAGCGTGCTCGGCGGGACACTCATGTCTGCCTTTTTTCCTGTGTGCACTTTTTCCATTGTGAGATAAGAATCAGTGTGATTGTGATGTTTGTTGTTGAGATATTGATCTAGGCCTATACTGATACTATAGTGATACATGATCCAATGCTAATTCAGAATCATATCCATACTTCAAATGAACGTCTACAGTTAGATCTAGAATTATTTTAAAAATATTAAGACATGTAGACTCTAGACTAGACCTAGATCTATGTAAGACGAAGTGTGGACTGTGCATGATTTTGTGAACGGAGATTGGAAAGCGTGATCACACAACATTACTCTATTTTTTCTTTTACTTACGAGGAAGTCAAATAATGGTCATGATTTGAAAGTCGTCATGTTTCTTACAAGTTACATGTAGATCTACCTGTTTTGTGTCAATTTTCTTATCTTTTTTTAAGTATTTCCCCCCAAAACAATGAACACTTTCTCACAGGTTTTACGGCTGCACAATTATACAATTGCATACTAGACCTATAGGGTATCCACGTGGGGTGCGTCCGCGACTGAAGTTAGCGACTGTTATCTCATTAAATTTATGTGAGTAATTCATCATTACGGTCGCTAACTTCACGCACGCGCATGCCCGCACCCCACCGTTAGTACGGTATGCAATTGTATTGTGCAGCAGTTTGCCATGAATCCTTTGAGAAAGTGTATATTATTAGTCTTCGTTTTTAGGAAAAATACTCAAAAAATAAGAAAATTTACATGAAACAGGTAAGAAACATTTTAAATCATGACCATTATTTGAACAATTGATGAAGATTTAATTGATTTTTGGTATGTTTTTAGTAATACGATAGCCAATCAGAAGGGCCCTTGTAGGTGCCAATTTAGGAAAATGGGGCTGAGACCGAATAAGTTCTACGTGCTGCACACAATTAGTATCAGTATTTACTATACAATGAGATTGGCAATCACACACAAACTGCATTGCATAATCTTCCCTCACTAATCTGTACAACACAATTTGGTCTCTGTATAGAGGCAGTCAGTGTAGTCAGAAGTAGAGCAGGACAGCGTTTCACGAACCCGTCATGAGTATATTTTCGCTAACAACCCATTTAGGCCATTGATTGAGAGTTAAGAAGGTGTATTGAATGTAATAACACAAGTGTTTCAATGCCACAATGGGATGTCTGTGAACTTGTACTAATGACGGTTTCGTGAAACAATGCCATGGTCTCCTAGTCCTATAAAGTCTCATATTGGCTGTGCCTCTCTTCGAATCTGACTTAAACTAGTGTGGTGTAAACAATTGAATTGTTAAAAAAAATGCAAATTGGGCTAGTAACAAATTGGCTCTCTGATCTGCCTACATCTTGTAAAAAAAACAGCTCATAGTGATCAAGAGTTCCAGACTTTATTCTCATCTTTGGTTTGATATATCTTAGATTTCAGTTCCAGAAACATACCGTACTATTATATTATGAGAGTGAGACCTGATAAATGATCATACATGGCTTTATAACATTTGTCCAGACATACATGTACACATATACTTTGTTGATATTTATATAATTTGTTAAATCATTATACTGTCAGTATACATCAAACATTACTCATTTTTCTAATTTCTTGTTTTCACAGGTTTTTGTCAACCCTTTCTACCAAGAAGGTGTCGGCAGGTAAATATACCAATAAAAGGAGCATTACAATTATAAAGTGTAAAATTATATTTATAATTATTGTATACACCCTGTAGTTGTAAAAGTGTGATTTCCCCCATAATTATTTATAATTATGTACTGCATTGTTAGTATTTTCACCTGATAAATTTTACTTACCGTATGGTTTTTGTCCTAAACTTTTTCAGTTCTCAATCATTCCAAACCATAATGTTTGTATCTGGCCTGGTTTGTATAATTTGTAACTGCACTTTCTAGCGTTCTACATGTAACTGTATGACTCAATAACTGATGGCTTTCTCCTGTACTACATGTAGCTATGAAAAAGAAGGAAAATCACTTTTCATTGTAAACAGCTATGGCTCAGTGGTAGGGCAGTGGTCTAATCACCGGGATGACCTAGGTTCAAAACCAAGTTGATGCGCTTGTGCCCTTTGGTAAGGCATTAATCCTCATTACTAAGTCCCTCAGAGAAGACTTAAAACTGTCAGTCCCTTGGTTGCTTACTTACAAAGACATGCTTTCTTTATAGCAGTCAGGTAACAACAAACCACAAAACAACTTCAAAATCATCTTTGGTAATGAGAGTGTTAACCAATCTTTGTTCTTGATACAGGCGGACTGGCATTGTAGTGAAAAAAGATGTGAGGAAAGACAGCGATGGCTTCGAAGTCTTTGATGACTACTGGTCAGAGAGCGGTGAGTTTGCACTTAATGTTCCGAGCAATTCCTAAACGCAATTTTTTTTCTTTCTTTTTCTTGTGAACCCCCCATGTCAGTTTTGTTTCATCCCTTACACAGCCTTATTCCATTCACACTGTATCGTCAGATATAGGCTACAAAATTGGTATTAATTTTTTTTATTGAAGCAAAGCAAATTCTCCTTCACATGAAAAACTAGTGCTCAAATTGCATGGGGACCATGTTAAGATGGAACTCTCTGCTCACTATTTAAAGAAACTTGACAGAGTTTTCTTAGAGATATAAGCATTGTTATAATTGAATATGAAATAATATAAATTGAGCTTCATGTACAGTATTGCTTGGAATAAAGTAGATACTGTATGAGGTATTTTACAGACAATAATCTAATCCATACATACTTATATGAAGATGAACCGCAAGCAGTTTCAGTAAATAAATCATAACGATTATGAGTTCGTGCAAAGCAAGATAACATAGGAAGCGTGTTAACCATGCTACAGTATCTCAGCAGTACGAATTTAACATGAAATTATATGATAAAAAATGTATAATAAAATATTTTGTGTGACGGTTGTAGTAGTACATTTCTATGTGTTCCATGCTCATGAAAGATTCATTGTACATTTTCCGCAGAGAATGATGCTACCATGCACACAACATTAGCAGCACAGAAGGAAAATAATGATGGTACTATAAAAAAGGTAAGGGATTTTGTAAAACTGTTGTATTGGTTGAGGCGTGGAAGTATTGTCCATTTTTTTATCACAAAAATTGCCTGTTTTGTACCGTTTTAGTGAGACATTAAATGAATATATCGAAGCATAGTAACAAAACAGACAGACCAAACATTCTTTGTCTTGCTCTCATCTTAGCGGAAGCTAAAGGAACGAGGCTTATAAAAAATGAAAATGCTCTTTGATGATTCCATGACATTTGCTCCGGCGACAATTGCTCCGCTGTAAATTTCATACACTAATCGAATGGCTAACTTCAACCCTGGATTCAACACTATACCCTACCCTAAACCTAACCCTAAACCTAACATAAAACCCTATTGAAACCCTAACCCTAACCCTACATCTTAGACGAAATAAAGCCCGGAGCAATTGTCGCAGGAGCAAATGTCGTGTCACCTCTTTGATTCATTGCAAGGAAAGTATAGGTAAAGCAAGCCTTTAAATGACAACGGGCTGTAGCAGTGCTATCTAGAATAACATAGAGTCCTCACAGTATAGGGTCAGTGAGCTCAATATTGTAGGTTGTGCTTCAATTTTGAAATAAATGTATGTCATATGGAACACTTAAAGCACTATAATCTCATTGTCACCACATGAGCAGTACTCAAAACAGTGATGCTGTCCTTAAGAACATAGAAACTATCTCTGAAGTAAGGATGTACCAGAGCTGCCAACCATTCTGTTTTTGCCGGAATTACCGGTACTCCGTTTTTTCCTCCTAATTACGGTATTACGTTTTTTCTTCATAAAATGTTTTTTAATAATTTTTTTAATTTTTGTTTGTTTGTTGTTTTTTTTTTACATACCGCACGTCAAACAACTGCCCTAAAATGGAGATTTGATCACAAATTCAATAGAAAACTAATTTTGAAACATACTTGAAGAGAAAAATATTCTCAAAAAATATGAAATGCCGATAATACCAAAATAACCACCAAAAAATTACCTGCTTGTATGGAAAAAACAGCATGATGAATGGACATTTCTGCATTGGAAGTGTCTCGCGCGTGGTTGTGAGTTTCGTTTTTATGAATTCCCGTTTTTTGCCATCATGATTTCTTTTTTTGGTCGCACAAGGTTGGCAGCTCTGATGTACATTGTAAGTAAGTCTAGTGGTTGACTTCTTGTCGACATACACAATGAATGACCAAGGTTCTGATGTTGATGTAAAATCTGATCAATACATCTGTTTAAGAAAAAAAGTTATGCACAGATAATAGCTTGCAATCATTATTTTTAAAAACAACAAGTTTGATAACTCCAATGAATACTCAGCAACAGTGAGCATTACCTAGCACTTTGTTTTTCACTTGCAGCGATCGCTGAGGTCTATGCCATCATTCACCTCTCAAGAAGCCAGCTCAGATCGAGAGGCAAGCAAGGTTGAACTGCCACAGGACGTCTCACAAGCTGCAGAGAATGCTTCAGCCCTTGAGGCTGATGTCACCGGCAGCATCATCAAGGGTCCAGCCCCCAGCCTGGAACCCTCGTCAGCCTTGAGTAAATTCAAGACCAGGCAGAGGTAGGTCCCACATGGTATTGACCAGGGACCTGTTTCACAAAGCCTCTTTTCAATGACAAATGACAAAAATCTGTGACAAATCTGCTGATAACCAATCAGAAGCAAGGATTTCAGTAGCTTATAACAAAGACTGTCATTTGTCACTGATGACAAGTTTTGTGAAACGGGTCCCAGAGGTTCTCTTTGGAGTTTAGTCCAAGTCTTGTGAAATGAGCCACCGTTGGATGAAAAGAGGCAATGACTAAAAACCATGGGATGTTCTCTGTCTAGAATGTGTAACACATGACTAGTTTAAGTGTAAAAAGGCCAGCACTAGAAAAGCCATGTTAGT
Organism: Strongylocentrotus droebachiensis; assembly: GCA_035222895.1. Classification (NCBI taxonomy): domain Eukaryota; kingdom Metazoa; phylum Echinodermata; class Echinoidea; order Camarodonta; family Strongylocentrotidae; genus Strongylocentrotus; species Strongylocentrotus droebachiensis. The sequence continues at coordinate 41,537 of JAVYIG010005263.1, forward strand.
TATATAGATACATGTACATGTCATTTCTATTTTTATGAAACCTCTACAAAGTGCAAATCAACTGACAAACACAAAATCTTCCCTTTCTTCTAATGCAAGTGAAACAAGTATCGACATAATAAGAAATGATTAAGTGATTTTGAAACCGCACCAAAATCTTCAACTATAAGTTCTCATTCTTTTCATAAATTTAGTGATCAGGCAATATTATGTTATCCACCTTTTTTTTTCTCAGAGTAGAAGTATATTTTCAAAAGCAATTTCATTTCATACATTATACATTATACATTGCAGGCTAAGTTTTTCAGAGGCCACCACTTCCAAAGAAAGCCGAACCAGTGATGAGGAGGATAGTGCCGGGGATGAAGGAGAAAGCCAAGAGAGTGGATCTTCTTCAGAAGGAACCGTCAAAGCACCTTCCAGCCAATCGGAACTCAGCCAAGATGAAGGGGGTGGATCAACAGAGACTGAAGAGGATGATGCGAGTGGGCCTGTCGAACAGTGAGTATTGAGAATATTTGGAATTCAATCCAGAGCTTCGGCAGAACATTAATCCTATCAAGAAAAAATTAGACCTGCCCCCTACCCCTCACGTTTACTGAGATCTTCTTTTGTCTTCAAATTTAAGGCAGGGGGGGGGGGTTAAATAATGAAAATAATGTTACCGGTAAGTATTCACTTAAAATAAAAAATTAGGAATTCTAAAATCATAAATACCATCATAACTAGTGGAGAATTTTAAGGAATTCATTCCACTGCCACCATCCATATAAATATATGTGTAACATGTATTGTATTGTATTTATTAAACATCATTGATGTACATCAATATTCTGTTTATAGACATAGTTATAATCACTTTACAATGTAATGCAACAATCGATATAAAAAAACATAATATAAAACATTTACAACACCTTTCTAAATAAACAATAAGTCATGCAATACGAAATATGTAAATGAGAACTAAAACAAAAGCATAAGATTGTACACGACTACTTTGTTATAACATATAGTATCTAAAAATTACCCCTCATTGCAATTATGTTTTTGGTGAACAAAGAAAAACTATCTATTACAACTTCATTATCTAATCTCATTATAAATATGAATTTTTCTTGACTATCCAAATTACAAACATTTTCTTCCAGATTACTAATTGTTTCTATAAAATCTACTTGTAAATCTTTATACTTGTCACATTTCATAATTATATGGAATTCATCTCCTACAAGATTCATATTACAGTCTTCACAGAATCGTAGATTCGGGGGAGTTTTTTCTGGTCTTTTATACCTTCCTGTTTCTATGGGTAAGTTGTGCGCGCTTAGACGTAGTTTGGTGATATTTTTTCTTAAATTTATATTTGGTATATGAGATAAATACTTTTCTTGCTTGATTGAGTTTTTAAATTGTCTGAGGGTTCTGAGTTTATTTCCTTTACGGGTATCCCTATCATCAAATAAGTCTAGTTTTAATTGTTCATCAAATCTCCTTTCCAAACAAAGTTTACATAACTCGACAAAATCTTTATGAGAAATTTGTATATTTTCAGGGTCCAATACGGTCTCATTTCCATTATTACAAATATTTAGTGAACTAAAGATATCCCGAATTGACATTAACCAACAGCTTTGTTCGTTATTTACTAATTTTTTGTTTTCTTCAAAAGATTTATAGACAAGGCCATTTTCATCCAAACTCCGTATTCGTATCCAATATTTGAGCATGTTTATTGCAATTTGAATAAGTAGAGGATGCCTTCCAATTTCAGCTGAAACTGCTAAATTGCTGCATTTGCGGTTTACCCCTAAGATATTTTTACAACACTGAATGTGTACTTTCTCAAAATCGTTTTTATAATACAGTCCTGTTTTCCCTGTTTCTATTTGAAGAATTTTCTTCATGTCTATTGCACTAGCACCCCAAATTTCGGATCCATAAAGCAAAATTGGTTGTACAGTTGCATCAAACAGGTGTAATGAGGTTTTAATACTGGGCGTATAATTGCCGAAAGATTTATAAAGTTTAAATAATGCTCTCCTGGCCTTATCCGCTAAGTCCCTTGTCGCCATTTTGAACGATCCATTATTACTAAAAACAATGCCTAAATATTTCATTTCCTTTACCGAGGTAAGTTTTTCCCCGTTTATTTCAAAATCACTCTTATCATTCAACCTGCCTGACTTATTACATATCATTATTTTAGTTTTGGTGACATTAACATTCAACATCCAAGAGTTACAATATTGAGTGAATTTATCTAAACAGTATTGCATTCCTTGAGGGGATTTAGAAATAATTGCTAGATCGTCTGCATACATTATGCAGTTCAAGTCCTTGTCATGTAGCGTTACTGGTTCACTAACTGAGGTATCAAAAATATCTACAACATCATTTAAAAACATATTGAATAATGTCGGGCTAATGACACACCCTTGTTTTACTCCGGTATTCGTATTGAAACACGAGGTGACGCCCTCGTCTAGTTTTATGGATACTTTACATTTTAAATACATGTCATGTAGCACTCTCAGAAAATTACCACCAATACCTTGTTTTAACATTTTATACCAAAGACCATCCCTCCAAACATTGTCAAAGGCTTTCCTTAAATCTATAAAACATATATATAAACCTTTCTTATCATTCTTTGCCCGGCCTCTTACATATTTATCTATTATTGTTTTTAGAACAAACATGTGGTCAGACGTTCTGTAGCCCGCTCTGAACGCAATTTGATTGGGTTTATACAGTTCATTGTCTTCAAGGAACTGTACTAAACGTCGGTTTAAAACCGAACAAAATAATTTGCCAAGACAGCTGGATAGGCATATTCCTCGATAGTTTGAGGGGTCACATACAGACCCACTTTTATAAAGCGGTTTTAGAAGGCTCACTGACCAGTTTTCAGGGAAACAACCACTAATTAAGATTAAGTTAAATATCTTTGCTAAAATCGGTGTCAAAACAAATCGGCTTGCCTTTAGCATTTCGTTTAAAATTGAATCATTTCCTGGGGCCTTATTTCTTTTCAATTTTTCAATACATCCTAGAACTTCATTTGGAGTTATCCTAAAATCTAAAGATGAGAAGTTTTTTTGCAGTATTGCGTCGTCCGTAAAGTTTTTAATTTCTTTTTGTTCTTTTGACAGTTTTGGATTCTTGTTCATAAGGTTCTTGAAATAGTCAAACCACATGTTTGGTTGTATACTGTTTCCAGGTCTTTTCTTTTCAGTGTGTAAATTTTCTAGATCCTTTATCAGATTCCAATATTCCTTAGGGTTTTCACTATACAGACTATCCAATTTGTCTATGATCTGATTTCTCTCTTTGCGTACTATATCTCTCAACTTCTGTTTTAACATTTTTTTCTTAGCGTAATACAGTTGTCTGAGGCCTCGATCAAAAGGGTTTCTACACACTTGTTTGCACAGCGTCTTTACACGACGCCCTAGGGCGTAACATTCGGCACTTAGTATTCTTCTTCTTTTCTTCCGTTTCTTTCTTACTCTGTGTATTTTTTGCCTAATTCTAGCTTTATCGGCAATTGTTAAAATACAGTTTGTAAAGTCATTCACTGCGCTATCGATACCTTGACTATTTGGCTCATAAACCATTTCTTTTATTTCCTTTATTTTATCTAATACGAGGGGTATTCCCAGAGCTTTTATAAAAGCTTCGTCGCTTATATGGGGCTCCCATATGTAGGCTTTCGGGTGTGGTTTTAACACCTGGTTTTCAACTCTACATGAATTAGTATTTGTATAGATACTCGATTTAAGGGTTGTAACAATGGGGCAATGATCTGAGAAAATATTCAGGTCTTTCACATAAAAGAAAAGAATATCGTCCATAGCTTCAATTTCAGCTAAAACGTAATCTATTACGCTCGGTATTTTGGCGTTTGACTCGTAGCATGTGAACTTTCCAGTCAGGTCACCCAATTTACGTCCATTGACAATTCTTAGATCACAAGCTTTACAAAATTGGATTACATCTTTTCCTCTTTTGTTTACGGGCCTGGTGTCTTGGTTCCTCCTTGTCATAGACTCAGGACAACTCAATGAATTTGGTAAAGGTAGTGTTTTACTGTCGTCCATTGAGTCGAACTCATTTGCATCACCAATAACCATGCACTTTCCTTGATTTTTATAATTTGCGATGTCTTTCATTATTGCATCGATTATATCTATGTTTGAAGAAAAGGTAGAATTTTCTGGGCTTATGTAGGCGAAACAAATATATAAATCATCTGATGTACCAGATTTATTTTTATGTAGTTTTATCCAGCAATATTCGCTAGAGGTATTATTGATAATAGTGACGCGATGTTTAATAGCCTGTTTAACATATAAGGCCAAGCCACCAGAGTCCGATTTCGCATTTTTATGCCTCTTTCTGCAAATGATCTTTTCGGTATATCCTTGTAACGACATATTTTCCTTCGGTCCAATTTTCGTTTCTGCCAAACAGATGATGTCAAATTGATTAAAAACGTTCACGAAATCTTGTTTGTCAAGTTTTGAGGAAGATTTTGTCCCATCCCATCTTTTGTAAATCCCATTTACATTCCAATAACATATTTCTATGTTTTTTTGTTCAGACATATTTTGTTATTGTATTTCTTCGCATTTCTTTTCAGGTTATGACAGGAGAGACCACCTCCGATAATTGGACCGTGTGGCAAATATGTCTTCTCAAAGATCCTTTCACGTTTTGCAATACAATTTATACAATGAATTATCTTATTCGTATGGAACAAAATCTTAACAGTTCTCTTTAAAATACATGTTCTTACAAATACACTTTCCAGTTTTGCAATACAATTCTTACAATACATTATTTGAATCGTTTCAAACGAAATTTTACCATTTCTCTTGAATATTGAGGACAATATGAACCATTCATCGTTTGTTTCGTGCATAACTCCTTTCTACTGCACATCGAAGGTTTCCTGCTAGTACCCTTGTTCCATCCTTATTGAGATGGTAACGGTCATCCTTAAATAGATTACTGTTAATTGTTCCTCGATAAAGTAGGTTTCTATGATGGACAGTTTTCACCCTTCTGTCATATAATGCTTCTGCCATCAACATATTGTTCACAATGTCTACACGTTGCTGGAACATAGGATTATCATCTCGGGGTGTGCCCAATGACACCACGATTTTACATTCTTTGAAAGTCACTTTAATCAAGCCAATAAGCTCGCGCATTCTATTTGCACAATCCAGTGCGCTGGACCTTTTAACGTCATTTGTTATTTCGTGGATGATCACAGTTTCCGCAATTGACATCATTTGTTTTGCTTCCTTTGATTGTATCCACTCCTCAACGTCCTCAATTCTATATTTGTTGACTTTATGTAATTTCACATTTTGAGAAAATTTATCTGGATCTATACCACTTGTCTGAGAGTTTCCTATGATAACTACGTTCTTAATTTTCCTGTCATTACTATCACTATTATACTCTTTTCTCTCTTTGTCCACCGTTTGCTCTCTGTCTCCTTCATTTCTGACGTGTCTTTCGCGTCTTCTTGTTTCGTTGTGTTCATTCATCCTCAGGGTGACTGCTCCTCAGAGCTATCAACTCATCACAACTAACTCTAATTAAAGGACCAATTACCATGGAATCTGTCCTTTTTAAATTTACCCTCCAACAACTATATAGGGAGTAATTAGGGCATCCATGTACATGGGATAGTTGCCAGAGGCTAGTTAACCCTTTTGAAACAGGATTTTTTTTTTTAAAGAGGTAAATTAATCATATCTCACTTTTAAAATATATTTTGCTTGTATTACTTCATTTTTGTAATATTTCTGAAAACAAATACATGGGTAGGACCCTGATCGACAAACAATGATTTTGAAGCTCCCTTTGTGTTGCCAATTTAAAGATTTTTGGAGCTTATTTCCTTTTTGAAATTCCTATGAGACATAAATTTGATGAAGTCTGTAGAGAGACATTTTTGCCCTTTCTTCTCGTGCATCTGGTATATTTTTGTAGGGCTCTGAATCAAAAGTAATTGAACCAAACCACACAATGCGGAAGGATTATCGTGAAAGGTTTAGGGGATAGTTTTCAAGGGGTGATAGTTGATTGGGCAGTTGTCCCAGAATCTTGTTTCCCCTTAACCCTATTTAGCCCGAGGGGGGGCTTCTTCAGAAAGAATGCTTAAATATGAATAATGTCTGATTTATGGGCAAAAATGTGAATTTAATGACCTTATTTGCATAAATTACCATAAATATGCAAATGAGTGAATTTTTCAAAAAAATTGAAATTACCATAGTATTCTATACACTTCACTTGACATGTATGCAAATTTTCGCGGCGATCGGGCGTTTCACGGCCGAGATCATAGGGGGGGCCTGAGAAGCCCCCCCCCCCCCCCCCCCCCCCGGGCTATGCAGTTTCAAAATAGCCCGGGCTAAATAGGGTTAAGCTCATAGACCTATTATTTATCACATGTTAACAAATTAAGATAATGCCTTTGAAATCATGTTTAGGATTTTAGATTAGTTTACAGCGAGACATTGTTTAGGATCAGAGGTGGCAGTGAATAAGTTTTGTCATTTCATTATCTTTTTCCTTATTGCAGTGATGACCAGCAGAGTAGCCAGACAACCAGTGAACCATCATCACAGCAAGAAGAGGTACCTGAGCCTGAGGCCGAAGCCACTTCATCAAGCGACGAGGGTACTACTGCACAGACCAGAGAGGGCAAGAGGCGATCAACCCGGCCTGATGGTGACCTAAGTGTTGCAGTCCCAAGGGAGACGAGAAGTAGAAAGAGTAATTCTCAGTCAAAGAACATTGTAGACAATGAAGAAATAGATGAAAGGGAAGTAGGGAGAGAAGCAGAGAAAGCAGTAGAAACAAGAGGCAGGAGAAGCACTCGACAATCAAATGCGAGTGTGCTAAATGAAAATGAGCTTCAGAAGGATAACGAGAAGTCAGCAAAGAAAGGTGTTGAAACAAGACGCAGGAAAAGTACTCGACAGTCAAAAGCGAATGAAGGAAAAGTTGATAAAGATGCTGTGGATGACATCGAGATTGACACAAATAAGCACAATGTTTCGAGACGGAGCAGAAGTATAGAGCCTTCAAACATGAGCATAAATGAAGGAAATGATAAAGAAATAGAATTAGAAAAAAAAGAAGAGAAAGCTGGAGGTACAAGACGCAGAAAAAGTACTCGTCAGTCAAAAGCGAATGATGCCGTGGATGACATAGAGATTGACACAAATACGCAAAAGGGTTCCAGACGGAGCAGAAGTATAAAGCCTTCAAACATGAGCATAAATGAAGGAAATGATACTGAGATAGAGTTAGAGAAGCAGGAAGAGAGAGCTGGAGGTAAAAGACGCAGCAAAAGTACTCGTCAGTCAAAAGCAAATGATGCCGTGGATGACATAGAGATTGACACAATTACGCAAAAGGGTTCCAGACGGAGCAGAAGTATAAAGCCTTCACACATGAGCATAAATGAAGGAAATGATACTGAGATAGAGTTAGAGAAGCAAGAAGAGAGAGCTGGAGGTACAAGACGCAGCAGAAGTACTCATCAGTCAAACATATCAGTGAAAGAGGTGCAAGAAGAAATAGTCGAAGATACAGAAACAGAGGATGTAACAAGTAATCGCAGAAAGAGTCCTCATCAGTCAAGCAGATTAGAAAGGGAGATCATGAGAATTCACAATAGAAGTATTCGTCGGTCAAAAGGAGTGGAAGATCTTAAAGACGATGTGGAGAAAGAAACAGAAGTGGTCAAGTCGAGACGTAAAAGTAAAGAGCAATCAAATGCCCCTGCCGAAAAAGAGGTTGAAGAAGAGAAGGGTGAAGAAGAGGAGGAGGATGGAACGGAGAATGAAGGAACAGAAAATGAAGGAACAGAAAATGAAGGAACGGAAGATGAGGTAGCTCCAGAGACAGATGCAGAAATTCCTGGAGAGACAGAAGGAGAGAAGGTTGAAGGAACCAAGGGAGAGGAAGTTTCAGAGACAGAAACAGAAAGTGAGATTGTTACAGAAACAGAAGAAGAAGAAGGAGAGAGAAATGTTGAAGAACCAGAATCGGAGGAGGCAGTGGACGCAGAAGTAGATGAAATAAAAAAGACAGAAGAGGAGAACTTTGGAAAGGCAATGAAGCAAAAGGACAAAACTGTTGTGGCATCAAAATCTGATGTTGTTGAAGATGAAGATGATGATGACACAGAGAAAGTCTTCTTTTCTTTAAGAGCAAGTTTTGCAGTTCCATCAGTTCTTGAAGTGGAAGATGAATTTGAATTTGCTGATGCAGATTCGCAAGAATATGGCCTATTGGATGACACACAGACAAGAAATCGCAAAAAAGCAGGGAGAACAAATAGAAAAACCTTTGCAAAAGGAGGCAAGAAAAATGATAAGGAAATGGTACAAAAAGAAAAGCCAGAAAAGTTACCGAAATCCAAAAGACTGACTCAGAAAAATAAACAGGAGAGCAAAATGGTGAAAGACCAGAAGAAAAAGGCAAGTAAGAGAGGATCAGAAATCCACAGCGATGAGGATCCAAAGAAATTAAAGGAAAGTCCTAACGAGAGTATAAGTGGAGATGGGCATGACTCCAAACTAGCAAAGGAAGGCAGGAAGAACAGAGGAAAGAAGTCTAACCAACAGAAAAAACAATTACAAAGGAGCCAAAGGTCTTCTGAGAGCACATCGCAGGTTAGCTCTTCTGATGCAGATGTTGACTCACAGGTCGACGATGACCAAGCTGCTGCTGTGGATCTTCCACAAAAGAAGCAGAGAAAACGACGACCAAAGAAACCCTCCAATCAGAAGGCTAGCTCTTCTGATGCAGATGCTGGCTCACAGGTCGATGATGACCAAGCTGCTGCTGTGGATCTTCCACAAAAGAAGCAGAGAAAACGACAACAAAAGAAACCCTTCAATCATCCTGCAGAGGTCACCAACAGTTCTAAGACAGCCAGTGACGAAACCCTAGGGGCCGATGAGGATGAACCCTCAACAAGCAAGGCTGGTTTCAGCTCCGGTGCGTTCAGGTCACGACGAAGCAGTGTCCACTTTACCACCAAGGACATGATCTCTGTTGGTGGAGACATAAGCATCCATCAGGTCTCGAGCACTGAGGACAAATCTTCAGACAACAAGGAAGCTCCACCTACTACAGCTCCTCCCTCAAAGGACCACAAGAAGTCCAGGAGATCATCTAAGGGGAGATCAAGCGGCGGCGGTGCCAAGATGCAGCACAAGGCGAAAGAGGATGACACCAGAAACGTGGAAGAACATCTGAGTGGTCAGTCATCGCATGAAAGCACAGCAGAGAGTGATCGAGAGACAGCTGATCAAGGACAAAGTAGAAGAGGAAGGAAGAAGGGAGCCAGGGCCAAGAAACCATCAAAGCGGCTGGCTTCGGGGGCAACCTCCACAACCTCTGAAGATTCTCGTAAGTCTTTTCATGGTGAAACAAAAACAAATACCGGTATTTAATTTTGTTGTGGTCCACTTTTTAACTTTACTAGTTTTGGCCAGGAAATGTTATATTTTATGTTATTGAATATAGTGTAGTAGGGAAGATTGAAAGATACACTCTTGAAGTCTGATAAGGAACTTTGATGTGGGAAGAATTTTGCTTTGAATTAACCTTGAAATTTGATCAAGCAGTAGATGAAAATTAGAAGTTTGTGTAGGATAGCTACACTGAAACAGGACGTTCAGCAGATCCTTGTACTATTTATTGAAAGAAAATGTAAGGCTAGCCCACTTAGGGTAGGGAAAGCCGGATCACCAGACTTTGTGATGTTATTGAAAGAAGAGCATCAAACTATACAAGTGGTGTTGGATATAAAGAGGATTATTGTTCTTTGATACTAGACTTGAACAGGAACCAATAGGGAACAGTGTGTGAAGAGGATCGTTCTCAATAAATGGAGAGTGGCCTGTGAAACACAATAGGGTGGGATCACAGATTATCTGTCTATACTGTCATCCAGACTTTCTAATTGTTCAACAATTATCCTCCTATCCCCTCATAACATTTATCTGACATCTACAATATGACAATCGTCAAAATCATCCTCTTGGCAATCAGTTAAAACAGTCTACCTGTACATGTCTGAGAAAGGCATTTGACCCTCGACTTTGCAACTGTCAATCAGGTGAATAATTTGTGGTAGTTTCATTAACTCATTTCTAATGATGAATGACCTAATTTTTACAACGATTTCCTTCTTATAGTCAAAACTGATGAGGAAGATGGGGTCAGACGGCCAAAACGTCACAGAGCGCACCCTCGAGAGTACTGGCACAACAGCATCGAACATAGTAAGTTATTATTGTCTATTGAATTTGAAACTAGAATTGAATCTGACACAATGGGGAACGGTAAGGTAAGAGGATCCTTCTCATTTTAGGAGAGTGGCCTGTGAAACATAATGAGTGGGATCTAGGATCATCAGCATTCTTCTGTCGCCTAGGCTTTCTTTTTTCTAATTGTTCAACAATTATCTTCCTACCCCCTCTTATTGATTTTGTAATTATGCAACAGTGCACCTTGCCCCTTTCAAACTGAGTGAAATCTTTTAACAATTAATGTTGGTCCCATTTACCATGTACATGTTAATCTCTATGTACAGACTGCTCAAGGAAGGTGAAAAAAGCATTATTTATTGGCAGGTGGTTTTATTTAAAGATTAATTATCAGGATAGATTTGAATTCAAAACTCTATTTGGTATAGACAGTGGTCCTTGTATACATGTTATCACTACAGCAGTCTTCAATATTTATTTTGTTAATCTTTTGTTTACAGCTGAGGATCATACTGAAACTACCCAAGTCTCGGTTGCTCATCATGATGCAAACCAAAATCAATCCGACCAGTCCATTGACCAGTCCACTGACCAGCCCACTGACCAGTCCCCCAAGGGTCCAACCCCCCCTGGCAAGTCCCCAAGCACGTCCAGCGGTGGAGCAAGGTCAGCGTCTACAGGGTCTATCCTGAAAGTCAGCAAGAATTGGGATAAGAGACCCAAGAACAAAAAGAAAAGATACTCCATCCTCTACACAGAGAAACAACTCCGGAAGGCTTATATCAGTAAGTTTGTAATCGTATCCGAAAACAAACACTGTTGCTTCTTTCACAAGATTTTATTCTGTGGAGCAACCGAACACTTTCATATTTAAAAATGCTTATATAACATCATTATTCCCCCGGTGCTTGCGAATTATCATTCAGGCCACATACACTGTAGCTCGAAGCTAGTAAGCAACAGGTTAGGAATACACCATCGCTATTGATGAAATATCCACACATATTGCCATCCATTGGCAAAAAAACAATCTGGTAGCTAGCTTCGGTCTACCAGTACATGTCTGAGGAATATATGGCCTTAGATTTTGAAACTGTCACATGGGGAAATAATTTGTGAATGTGTCATTAACCAGGGATGCCAGTTTTCAGGCCCTGGTGAGTTATTTTCAGACCATAGTTGAGGCTTTTTTTGTGTACAAAATAGCTCATTCTAGGTGATTTTTAGGGCCTTTGATCAATTCTAACTGGCATCCCTGATTAACTTATTTCCAATGATATATGACCTAATTTTGACACCGATTTCCTTCTTATAGTCAAACCTGATGAGGAAGATGGAGTCAGGCGAACGAGACGTCAGAGGGTGCGCCCTCTAGAGTACTGGCGTAACGAACGTCCACTCTACGAACGACGGAAGTCAGGGGGCCTTGCTCTGGCTGGCATCATCTCTCCTGGAGCACCAGAGGAGAGAGTGTCTGTGAGGTCTATGAGGCAACCAGCTAAACGTAAGTCTTACCAGGAGGCAGAGATGCCAACCAGTACGATTAAATCGTATTTAGTACAATAATAAGAGTGAAATACGATAATACGATATCACCTCTTAAAATATGATTTTTCAAAAACAAAAAAACAAAAAAGAACTAAATTTTTTTTTAAATTTTAAACCCATAAAAACAGCGGAATCGCATAGAAACATATACAAGTAAAACCCTGCAATCCCCCAAAAAACTTTTCTTTACAATTTTCTCATTATTATGAAAGAGCAAACATTTTACTTGACCGTACTTACCAGTAAAACATTTTTCTGAAATTGTACTGCCCCGGGCTGACGTGCCAGTGGTAGTGTCGAGTGTCGACATTATTAGGTTGAGCCTGTTTTTGTGGTCACTTTTTTATATGATACATATCTCTCTACAGTGGTCATTTTCCAGTATATTGTTTCTCTAAATTAAGAAATACATGCCGTAGAACAGGGGGAAAAATGAAATAAAATGAACATTTAAAACTTGAACATTTGATGAAAGTTGCAGTATTAAAGGGGGGGGGGTCAATTTATCACCTCTTTTTGGGACCAGTAAAGTCTGCCAACCCACCATCAATGTAGTCAACCCTGATACCAAATGTGGATGACAAATATGGATGTCCTGACAAAACCTTCTCTTGGTCTTTTTACAGCTGTGCCTTATTCTATTTTGTAGTAATTTGTTGTACATATATGTGTTATCCCAATTTATGTATTATATTTTTGCATGGAATTGCATGTTTTTACCTTTGTAAAAATGTTTAAAGAAATGGAATTCAATAATCTGAACGGATAAAACATGGATCTTGACTATTCTATTTTCAGCCAAAGGTCACCTTCCAGTGACGCCCTCTCACATCTCAATCCATGCGTCACCTCCTGTCGGGACCAGTAAGGTCTGCCAACCCACCATCAATGTAGTCAACCCTGACACCAAGCAAGAGGTGGCCATCGGTGAGTACTTCATGTTTCAGTAGTGTGGTAAATTTCCAAGTTTGATTAAAGCCCCACAGCACTACTTATAGCTACTTGCGCCCTCTGTATAGCAAACAATGCCTAATCAGTGACCATTGGTCCTTCATGATCCTCTTTGTCTTATGTTAATTGAGAGCTGATTTGATGAGATAACCACCTGTCAGTGACCATGCATGGAGGTCTAATTCCTCCTGGCCAAACTAGTGCAGTGGGGCTTTAAAAGGCAGTGCGTAGGTAGTGCTCTAGAAGAAAGGCATCGGTTCTCATTTGCCTAATCCTTCTTCTGCTTGTAATGCTTGTTAGGAAAAGGTATAATGCTGTAAGCTTTCATGTCAAGGCTTACCTATCTTTTGACACTGAATATTTGAAATTCAGCTGTCGGTTATCCCACAAAATAAAAGAAATTGCCAAAACAGATGTATGATAATTTATGTACTGTGTCTCAAATATGATATTAAACCTCAAAAGTCCAATCTGTATGCCAATTTTTATGCCTCCGCTTCAAAGTAGCCGGAGGCATAATGTTTTCGGGTTGTCCGTCCTGTTCTCGTGATTGCGTAATCTCAAGAACCAATTGATGGATTACGGCCAAACTTGGTGATGTATGTATCTTGCAGAGCCAATGAACTGATTAGATTTTGGGATCACGGGGCTCATTATGTATGCAAAAATAGCTTGTGAACACATTGTCAATAGACCCGACGGATGGTTTACTATCAAACTCAGGACTTTTTTTTTTTTTTGCAGGACCAATGAACTGATTAGATTTTAGGGTCATGAGGTCAAAGATCAAAGGGTCATACATGTTCTGAGAACCTGTTAATGGATTACAATCAAACTTGAATTTTTAAGATTGCTTCTGTTTTTTGGTTAGTAAAATCGTTCTATGGCGTAGGCATCATTTTTCGACTGCACGGAGTCAAAGTTTCATCTAGATTTGTTTATATGATACACTTTGAAGCTAAGATCTGTCTCCCCCTTACTCATCAGAAGATGCTCTGTCCTTACACCAGGGCCCCGTATTATAAAGAGTTTATATATTTTTATAGCTCCTTGTCTGAGGGGCCTCCTCCAACCTCTCATTCCTCTCAAGTTTTCACTCTTCACCCTTTTATGCATGTGATTTCAAGACGAAACCTAGCCTTGGTGACCTTGTGCAGTCAAAGAATAATCTATGTTACATTTCTTTGTACCTATTAGATGCTGTGGCTACATCCAAGATGCTCAAGTTTACTGGTCCCAGTGGCTTGCCTGCTAAACCAGAAGATGCTATCACCATCTCAAAGGCTCTCTCACAGAAAGCATTTGCAGCAGGTAAACCAGGGCTGCCCTGTTTATTGTTATCTATATTTAACAAATGTCACATATCTATGTCAATTTTGCTCACAGCCACTCAAATTCAATATTTCAGTAGCCTATAACAATTATTGAAACTTATTATTGATAATGAGTTTTATGTAATGGGTGTTGAGTCAGTTTAAAGCACACACACACACGCACAATTTGCAATAATGCAATGTTGTAATTCTCTTGTTTCAATGCATTAAACTCTCACAACTCTTGGGAACTTGCAAGTTTACAAAAGTTTAATGCACCTGAAAGTTTGTATTCGTGCTATATTTTCATGTGTCATTTAATCTCCTCAATATTCAATTCCCTACATGTACTTAGATTTGTTTAACAAAATCCACCATTTCTCTGTAACTAAAATTAAAATGTAATTTTCCTTCCTTTTGTTTTTAAACCTTAATTCACTTCCTACAATACTTGTATGCTATTACCTAATAACGTATAACATAGTCACTAAAATTAATCTTAGATAGCTGTATAAAAGCTCAAAATTAAACAGACCACAATGTAATACTCATGATATCTGTAGGCCTACCAGTATTTTGTATACTTTGTATTCCTGTAATCTAAAATAGTATGACCATATCGTTACCATCTGTATTTAGTGATCAATAATTTGATTATGTTCTTGATTTGTTATATTCATGATACATTGTCTTAATTTGATTATTTTGTTCTTTTACTTGTTATTATGTTAACTTTAGTTACATTTTACCATTCCCTAATTATTCACATTTTGTATATCAGATGGAAAATAGTAACATACTGATCTTGTGTTCCTACATAAATATATTTGAATGAATTCAATTAATAAATGAAATAAACATATGTACTTATATTTTCCTGTTTTGTAGAAGGTAACTCTTAATAGGCCCTTTATATCATCCCTGTATTCTTAGCAAAACACTGATTAAGAATGTAAAAGCAAGCAAATCAAGCAATAAAACATTACAAACATGAACAATTTCAAAAAAAAAAAAAAGGAAAGGTATTGTATGTATAGGTCTGTTTTGGTTAATTTACCTACTTGTATAAGTGTGGTGAACAAAGATACATTTGATTCTTTTATTTTCCATTCAGGCATTCTGACTATCCGGCCATTTGGGGAGAAAGGATCCCAACTTGTACGACGTGACACTATGATATTCTATGTTGTTCGAGGCAAAGTTGCCATGACCCTTCATGAGACAAGCCAAATATTACAGAGTGGAGACTGGTTCTTTGTTCCTAAAGGTGAATATTTATCCTTTTTTGCATTGTGTGCTTTCAACAAGCCTTGCTTAGACATGAGGCAGCAAACTGCTTAAAGGGAATTCCAATCTTAAACAGGCCTGATAATTACCCAATTTAAATCAGTTTCCTGTTTGTTTGTTTTTTCCAGATTTTTTTTCTCATCCCGATTTAAATTTTTATTTTTTTTAAAACCTGATTTCCCCCTTATTTTCCTGATTTTTATCCAATTTTCGTACTCAAAAGGGGGGAATATTAAATGCCATTTTTTTCCCCCCAAACTTTTTTATTTTATTAACCCAAGTGGTTGAAGAAAAAAAAAGTGCTCACTATCACCCCTGCTTAAAAGAAAACAAAAATGGTCTAAAAGACAGAAGAAAAATCTGGTGAAAGTTTGAACAAAATCGGACACAAACAAAGTAATCTGTAATCACTGTATGTGTTTTACTAGACAGGTCTTTAAGGCTATATACACTCAAGCTGTAAATTACTGGAGCTTTTTTTCTCGATTATATGCTAGACATTATTTGAACATGCTATAAAAATCACCATTCTTGTTACCCTTGAGTGGTTATTTTATATACAGGTGAGGTTTACTGTATTTTGATGGTTTTGTTTGTTTGTTTGTTCTTCCCGTCATTTCAGGTAACGTTTATAACATCACGAACCTGCGGAGAGACGAGGCCAAGCTGACTTTCTTCCAGCTGAAAAGTTCGTGAAAGTCGGACGAGGAAAAACAAAGCCTTGCACTTGCATGGAGATTTCAATGATTCTTCTTCAGACTTTGCTGTTGGAGAGCAACCGAGAAACACCAACGTTCTGTATTTTGTATCAAAATTATAGAATTTGGATGGTTTGTTACAGAAATCCCAATGCTAAAGATCCAGGGCCGGTATTCAATTTGATACTTTGTTTGAGTAAAAATTATACTTAGCATTTGGCTTAGCTAAATAAAATGTCTTAACTCGTATTCAGATCACATTTAAGCAATTCACTTTCGCAAGCAGATTTACGCAAAATACTTACTGATGAGCATTGTGATATCAAACCGTCAATCAAAAATAATGCGCAATTTACGCGTTGTATGAAATGTGACTTAATATTATTGTGTGCAGCTTATCATGACCAATCAATTTTAGGGAGCTGTCTTTAATTTGGGGTAAAATACTAAGCCAGAAGCATCAACTGAATACCGAAGTTGGCTAAGTATTTTATCCAAGCCCAAAACTGAGCGAAATACTCATATTTCTGACTTAAGAATTGAATTGAATACCGGCCCAGTTTCTGCGATGTTGTTTAATTATATTCATTACAGAAATGGTGGTACCCTCAATGAAATAGTAAATTCTCAACCTTCGGAAGACAAAAATGTTCTTGAAAGTTGGCAGCTCTGGAGGGTGTTTCACAAAGATACTAAGTCGACTTTAACTCCAAGTTGGACTTAACAATTATGGAAAGCTGTCAGCATCTTTGAAAATATTATGTAAAAGTTATTTTAAAAGGCATAAAACGTTGATTCAAATCTTTCATATTTTTTATTATCAAGGAGATTTCATGTTCTAGATGTGGAATTTATGAAAAGTCAAATATACTTGAATTTTTGCTTTTGAATATATTCTAAGGCTACAAATGGCTCTCCATAATGTTTAAGTCCAACTTTGACTTAAGTTCGACTAAGGATCTTTGTGAAACACCCCCCTGGTGTGTATCTTTTTTGGACACTTTCAAGTGCATGTAGCGGAATTAGGCTTGTATATTTTATATTCAGTGTAAGTGTGTAACAGATATTTGCATCTCATGAATTTATAGATTTTACTGTCATGAATAAAAACGTTTGTAGAAAATACTTAACTCTGCATAGCACATCATGCAGTGGAGAACTTGGGTAGAGTATGTATAGTCTTTTTATGATGTTTTAAATTGTATACATGTAGGTGAGTAATGGAGCATTAACAAAATGGGCTACTTGTATTACCATCGATGTCAGATTGCAACTTAATTTTCCTACGATGAAGGGCGCTTGTCGATAACAAATCTCCTGTAAGTTTGAAGTGTTCAAAAATGATATTGCGAAACCAATAATGATGTGAAAACAAAAGGCAAGCCTTCTTCATACAGAATAGTTCATTCATCAACTGTCTTGTAAATTATACATTTTATTGTAAATATCTTTTTAACAAGATTTCAATATACATTACATGTACTTGTATATCTGATGTCTATTTAATGTAAACTTTACAATTAAAGGTTTCTATTTTAGAAAGTATGTGCATTCATTAGAAGGTTCAAGTGAAGACAATTTCATTTCTTATTCTTGATTTCTGACTGTAATCAACATTTCAGTAAATGTATGACATGAACTAAACATGTTTTAAAATTTGCCTGTGCGGTGTACAGTATATATATATACTGTTCATGTATATAGAACTTTTGTGATATTGCAAATAATACTTCCTATATAATATACATGTATTTTATTTGCTGGTGGTGTATTACTGTCATTTTATATGCTTTTAATGCATTTTGGTTAGAAAAGCTTAGATTATTTAAGCTACTTTATATTACTTCTTCAGGTTTGTTGTGCAAAAAAAGCCATACAATATACCAGGTTTGGGGACTTAAGCCTTCTCATTGTCATTGATTTTTTTTGTGTAAATGTTATGAGTAATCATTACAAAAATTTGGGGTGTAAATGCTTCTTCTTTCAGACTTTCTCACATGAATTGAAAAGGTATGAATGTTCACATCGTTTTAGAAGGCAAAACGAGGCAGTTGCTGTTGTCCTTGATCACCACATACCCATACCTAATTTCATTTTAAGAGGCAAAAGGGCCTTGACCGTTTGAAAATATTATCCATCTTTTGTTAGATCATATTTGTTTGGATTTTATTAAATTTGGACCGTATTTTCTGCCTTGCACTGCACAGTTCGCACTGTATATACATACATTAGTTTGATGTACATTAGAGATGAATTAAATGTAAATAGATTGTAAATAAACCTATGATAACCCGCTATAAAATATTGTCTATATCAGCCTTTATTATTTGTACGTTCATGTATGAGTACGATAAGTCCTGTATAAAATGCTTGCAGTGAAGACTAAACATTGTAAGGGTAAAATTTCTTTGTGTGAGAAAAAGTAATAACTATGCTGTGAATGTTCTCTGTGAATATTAACAGGGGTAGGACATCAACATGAGTGGCGGAGGAGATGATGGACATACGAAAGCCTGAATAAATGATGGCAGCATACTATTAAACATAAGACACATTATTTATCATTAACCCTATAAATTGACACCGAAACTTCATGATATTAATTCCAACCAGCTCTAACAATAAATGACTAACAAATAATGAGTAACGAGCACATTAAATCCCCCATAATCTTCAATCTTGCACTTGGCCAATAACAAAGGCCAAGATAAATCTTTATCTCACACACTGGGCAAATCGATGGATAGCGCCAACAAACCCAACAACAACAACAACAACATGAAGAAATATAATATACTTCTCCCCCTCACCCCACATTTTTTAACTTGAGAAGGTGGCCTTTTATAAATATGACATCACCAATTTTTTTTCTGTTCATATATTGTAGTAAGTTGGACAGTGGAGCATGCATTATTTATATAATGTAATTTAGTATGTCAAACATTAATCCATCTACTACTAATCGACGACTGCATTACATTTGTTCGGAACGAAATACACATACAACAACGTCTTTTAAAAAATGCAATCAAAGACAAACATTCATTCTACTATAGACATGGCAATTTAATGACAAAATCATTTGCACGATTTGAAAATTTGAAAATGACTTGCAAGTAATTCACACATAAAGAATACCGATACACGCAATCATCTCTAAGAGTGTGAAGGGGGAGTCCGCCCTGATATTGTTAAACATTGTATTGTGTTGATTTAAAAGAAGCAGAAAAACGAGATAAACATATCAGCAACAGTTTTTAAAAAAACTGAATAAAAATAAGAAAGTTACAAATGTTTAAAGGTGCGATCGATCAAACAGAAATTGGCAACTCTGTAACGTATCTTGCGAGCTCCCCTCCCATTTGCCCTGTACTGCAACACTTAAAATGTTTTCCCTTAGGAAAATTTTCAATTGTACATTCATCCTAAATATAATTATTCCAAACACGTTTGAATACAACCCCTATATGAAACTAGTTTATTCCGTCATCAACAACATTTAAAGAAATGAATGTTTATGACATTTTCTGCACAGAGCACATTTCACTAAATTGTTTCTCTCATTTGTTCTGCTTCCATTAAAACCAACTTGATATCAGAGTGGACTTCCCCGTAACTTATCATGAAATGAGATGAAGAAACACAGCAGCAAGAGAAGTCAAATCCTTTTCCCCTATTTCAGGTTCTTTCCTGACACGTATCACACAAATTATTGTGATTTGAGTTTCAAAGACCCGTTTACTGAAGAACCTTTGTATGCATACAAGGAGGATGGTCTCGATCCACTTGAGTATGAAATATCATGTATCTAAATTTACATGTGGCATTTTGATAGAGTTTCTGGCGTAAGGCATCCATAAATTTGAATTCATTAGTAAAATGAACTAGTATGGCCAGCTATACATACATGTACATGTATATTGCAACCTTGCATAGCAAAATGTAAAGCGTATATCATATATGTAATAATAACCTAAAATGCACCCCCAAAAATTACTAATTCCATTTTCAAAATAAAATGCCTTTGATCCCGATTAATGACAACATGGTTCTACATGAAATACATGTATATTTATATCAATGCTCTGACCAATTATTACTGAGTACAGATAATTTGTTGATTCTTTAATCAAAGCAGACTTATATAAATCATCACCATGGGTTTACATACTGGTATTAAATGTTTGCACTTTGTATGACCTGTATCTGGTTTACGAAATGATCATTTCTGAATTATTTGTAAAACTCTATATTTTATAATAAATGTATTGTAGACGGACAAAAGGACATGCATTACAAAATAAATTGAGCATAAAATGACCCCTGGCCTTCTATGACCTCCGACCCATATAAACAATCAAAAGAAAGGCTATGTCATAAAAAGCACACTTATCCACACACAACAGAATAAAAATAGTCAAATGATTCATTATACAGTGTATAATGATGATGGAATGCTGCAGTATAAAAGTTGTCTTTCTAATTTACATGTCACTATACATCTACACCATACTTGTATATAACCTGTATCCAAGCTGTAATAAATTAAGTAGGTACAAGAATAGTTTTGTCCTTTTACTTGTGTTCTTCAGTTGCTCAAATAGATATTTTATGTCATGTACTATATACTTAATTTACGATTTCATCATAATTTGGCCAAACTCTAGAAAGGTAAATAGTCAAAAGGCAAGCCATATCAGGCTGATAATGAGAAAGTATGTCCATCCATATCTGAACTTGAATCACTGAATCAATTAAAAGGGAAGGTTAAAAGAAGATCATGATTCATGATAAAATAGAAATAACATTTGATTTTAATTGAAATGGCAATTAATACAGACATACTGCAGCTAATTTCATTTTGCACTTATCAGAGTTAGTTGCAAAAATGGACAGAAAGCCAAAATCTGACAATATAGACAGAAGGTAGAGGAACAAAGAGCACGGAAAAATAATGGTCTGTGATTGAGTACTGTAATCACAAGAAAATATATATAAATAGTAATGGCCCCTAACTTTCACAATCAGGAATGGACTAAACTCAGGTAATATGGCAGATAATACATATTCTCCATTTTTAAATATGAACAAGGTTTTACAACTAGTTTGAGTATGTACATGTATATCATGCAAGGCTCTAATGAACTTCTCTATAAATATGATTTTAAAAAACAGGACTATCTCATGCATGCACACTGTTACCCAGTTACCATTTTTTTTTAAAGGAGAAAACTCCCATCAAGGTATGTCAATTTCATCTCACTGCCAAAAGGGTATTACAACAACTGTAGCAACGGTGACCTTTTTAAAAATAGGATGACAGGTTTATATATGGCATAGAATTTTAGAAATAATAAACAAGCATGAATAATAAATAGGCAACAGGAGCAAAAGTGGCAGTAGATGCTAATTGATGTAAAAAATAGAATTTGTTGTAGTGAGCTGTAGCAGAAGCAGTCAAATTAGCAGGAGCAGGAAAATTAGCACTTTTGAAATAACAGTAGTAAAAGTCATAGAGTAATAAATGTAGAAGTGGTAGAAGTAGAAATAAGTACTTGTAGTAGCTACCATAGTCGTAGTAGCAGCAATAGATGTATCCATAGCGATCGTCAAATTACAATCATAGCAGTACAGTTATACATGCAGTAGTAATAAAGACTTTGTATAAGTAGTAGAAGTATGAAGGATCAAATAAAGTAGCTCCTGTGAAAGCACTAGAAATATTTGGTCATACAGTACTTGTTTACCAAGGTGACACAAGCATTTTTTCAAAACATTTTCAATCATATTTTACATATAAAACATGACAAGAAAGTCTGCAAAGAATATAGTCGATGGATCTTTAATCCACGATATAGTTAAAGTTTTCTTTTCAAAAATATGAAAGCTTCAGTTTTTTTGAATATGTACATGAAACAGATAGGCACTTCTTGCACAAAGAGATGACAGACTTTACATAGATGTAGGGCGATTCTGCATAGAGTAAAAAGCGACAATTTGACAATAGTTTCTTCATCCATGAAATTAAAAATCTATTTTCTTTCTAGTATAACGTCAGAGCATGATGGATGTCATGACTACAAAAACAGAATTTCATACACTATTTTGTACAGGATGCAAGGCTTAAAAATGTTGTCAAAAAATCTTTTTTACCAATACAAAATCCTATTCCTAAGAGAGAAACTAGTTATCAAACTCACACACCCCCACATTATACAGCATGCATTTTTACTTTGTATATATCACAAACAGCAAAATATATATATAAGTGAATACAAAAGAACAGCTAAATTTTAATAAGTTTTAGTTCTCATTGAATACCAAAAGTAGAGGGTAGTTTTGAGCTTCAGCGAAAAAAAAGGAAGGATATAAGAAAATCAGAAAATATCTTGAAATAGAAATATTTGTTTTTCAGGCTGCAATCTCTGAAAAACAATTCTCACTACCGCATATAGCAATATACATGTACATTCTCATAATGCATTGTGCCTCCAAACAATTACCTCAGTACAATTTTGTAGACTCAATAACTTTTGGTGATCCTATTCTGCTATTCTACGATATGCTAGTAATTTATCATCTGCAATTCTTAATCTTGCACAAAAGTTACAAATTTTGCAAAATAGACAAGCAGGGAGTATTGATGAACTGAAAGTATTACGCCAGGGCTTGGAGTAATTCTCGGAAAACTTGGCACGCTGCAATAACACAATTAGCTTCTTTTCCCCAAGCTATGATATGGGGCCTATTGTCAGAAATTTTCAAGAATTTCCCATAATATATACAGCAGGGTCACATATTTGTAGAAAGGTCAAAATTGTTCATAAATTTACATCATTAGAGATTTAGGCAAAACTACTTTTTCACATTCTTTGTCCTATATTGACAGTGAAGTGTGAGTCCAATACTTTGTGGCCCGTTTTGACAAGAAGTTTGTGTGACTGCAAACTCCCGGTAAATTCGCTATTAATATTAGGGCGCCACTAATTATGCTGGCTTGTTCTCAGCTATATGCGGTAGGGAGAATTATGACAGATCATGAACTTATAAAACAGTAGAATTTTCATGGTATTGCACAACTTTTGTATCATAATTCTAAACTGACCATGTAACAATTAATTGGAAATCTATATTCAATCTACAGTTTAAAATAAGGCTTTCCTCAATTTTCTTAACACTTTTCTCCATTCTGCCTTTGACACAAAGATTTTACACACACACACACGCACATATACACACACAAAATAAAAAACAAATCAAAACTGACCCCTCCACCTACCCACCCACTGCAAAAGCTTGGATACCCTATAGAGGTAAAACAAGAGCTAATTAACAACTGTTAGCAGTAGGCCTACCATATTTGAGGACCGCTGACAAATCATTACAATATACGCGTATGTGGTAACATGATTCCTCACAAATGCATTCCTAATCCTCACAGCTGCATTACTAAGCCTCAAAGTCGTTTTATCACAAATGTGTAAATCACAACTGTAATAATTTCATGATTGCTTTTTTTTCTTCATAATTCTGAGTTGGCCTAGTAAAGAATTCCATAAGACTAGTAAATGACTACATCTCACTCAAATATTATTAGCCCTATAAGGCGCAAATTCATGTCATCAAAACACACTGGAACTTAAGGTACATTGTATGCTAATTATCACAAGATAGGCACGAAAATTTCAATCATTTCTGAAATATACAATCCTCATTCAATCAATTGTAAATCACTTCAAAATATTATTTCTATTTTACACACTGCATTTCAGTACATTAGAAACATAACAATGATAATAAATAGCAGAAAGTGAAATGACTATTTAAAGAATTGTCACTAGCCTATTTCATTGGACGGCGAGTTGATTAGAAGTCTCTTATAGATACAATTTTACAATTCACAATTTCACACAATAAATGAGCATATAATCACATAATTTCCTAGAAGTCATACAGAAATATAAATCTTATCAATCTAAAGGCATCACATCGAAAATCTTAACATGTATACATTTAAAGAACAATGTACTTTGATATAAGCGTACCAAATAAGTATTCTTGCTCAAATTCAGAAAATTACCTTTTTTTTCCTGACAATATCTCCCGATCTCTAATGGATATTGACTTGGCCACAACAAAATTATATATTGCTTAAAGTGAACACTGAACACATAAGTGGAGGTACACTTGTTGTAGCATTACAAAGTGAATATTCAGGAAATTTGTGAATCTCATTCAATAATGACAACAAATAAATTCAAAGATCTAAAAAAATTCTTCACACACTGTGTCGACTTTTGTTGCTCTACCATTTGGCATTTGACGCTAGAATTTAAAAAAAAGGTAAAATAAGCATTGAGCTTCTTAAAGTAGCAAAATGCTCAAAGTCATTGTTTTTCAGTATGAATCGGCAAAGTTTTGTAGTTTAAAGATAAAGACCAGTAATGGTCAAGTGATAGCATTGTGAAAGAAACGTTGTGGAATCGATCAGAAAAGGTTGATCATCTAGCATATATTATTGGTGTGTACTGCAAGGTTCTGGAATCATCAAAATGATAAGAAATTTGGCCCAGTCTTCGTAAAGTTACAAGCACTGTACACAGAAAGATGTATATGGGACTACACGCACACGTGCGCGACACATGCGTTTATCTCTCACATGCCAATAGATAAACTAATTTACCAAATATATCAATTAGTAGGCGGTTTCCCGGCGAATTTTTTATTATCATGTTTGGTAATAAGAGCTTCCATTTCATTTTTTGAAATTGGGGCGTTTCCAATACTGGTCTTTACCTTTAACGTCATTGACATTGTATAATATTAGATACAGAACTTTCATAGGAAAAGTAAGGCAAATAGAAAGATACAAGTGTTGCCATTTTGAAGAAGAAACACTGATTTTATCAGCCATTGCAAATCCCAGTCCTGCATGGGTGGCCTAGCTAGCTTAGAGAATGGAACAGATGGCACACTTGGTGACCGCCACCTGTTGCGCTTGTCTCTGCCCTCCTCCTCCACCCGTGCTGTTTCTCCCAAGGCTGCTCTGGGTGCGCAAGGACTCTACTCGGCTGGGGGTATGCATGCTCCGCGGGGTCGTGGAGTCGGCGGACTGGGAGTTGGTGGTCGTGATGATCTCGACGGCGGAGTCTTCGATCTTGACGGCCGGTTTGACCTGGATGGGCTTGACGTAGCGAGTGATTTGATGGATCACGTCCTGGTTCTTCATCTCCTTGTCGGCCTTGACCCCTGACCCTCCATGACCTCCGACCCCTATATACAAAGATTAGACCACGGTAAAGCATTGATTAAATTGCTTGAAACAAAGATGCAAATCACACATAAAATATAAATATGTATCATGCAATATAAACTCAACGCAGTCCCTCAGATTAGTAGCTTAGCAAAGGTTAGTGGCATTAAATGACACATTCCTCGTGGTGATTTCAGTGCAATATGAAACACCTCAAATACTGTTTCAATATTACATAGCCCAATTGATGTTAAAAGGTGTAGATTTTGGAGCAAGATGATGGTGTTATCTCAGACTGTAAAACTATATGCTTTTGTTGCTACAACATACGATATAAGCATGCCTCGATCTATACAACAAAAATTACGAATATTTCAAGAATCATATGTGCGCCATGATTTTAACCAATCATAGATGGAGAAACCACTGTATTCGTCTTGTCAACCAGTGTCATCCATGTACCAGGCGTGTCTTTAAATTGCACTTTGACCGGTGTGTTGGCTCAGTCAGTAGAGCATCCGCCTCACAACCGGGAGGTCATGGGTTCGAACCCCGGCCAAGTCATACCAAAAGACGTTAAAAGACGGGAGTTGCTGCTACCTTGTTTGACGTTCAATAAGGGATAGAGCAACGTCGATCTGGCGCTGCTCAGTGGCTGCCGAGCTCACGATCAATTGGGCAAAAGGAATTTCCATTTTCGGTTTAACTTAATAAAATTTAAAAGATTATTATTATTATTATTATTATATATAGCTCTTACAGATACAAAGGTGTGATTGGCCCTCAGCGCATCCCATGAAATTGGGTTGAGGATATTAACTGGAAGGGGCCGTAATATACATTCTTTGGAAGGTACAGGAGTTTTATTTTCCCTTGTGATCATATTTCCTCCAGTGCACTATGCAGAGATGCCAACCCTATAGGATGGCCGTCAGTAACATTTACCATATTTGTCCGTAGCAAATGGGGGTCTTTCCGTAACGGAAGACGCCGCAGCATAATTTTCACGCAAAACGTACACAAACACCCAATCACTCTAACTGCATTTCGAACCTACCATTTTTAAGTCCAAAATAAAGATGTGCATAAAAACGTTTTTAAAAATCTGTTTCCAGTCAAAAGATCTCCTCCTCGGGTACTCGCTCTTTTTAGTGAATCCATGATAATATTCAGGAAGAAAACACCTCGTTCAAGCGTCGAATGGCAAATTCGAATCCACAGTCAAATGGCAGAATTCGGTACTCGTTTCCTACACACGCACATGTACACTCACCAGTACCACAGACACACCATACAGCCCAGGCCGCTAGGCCCGGCGTTCATGAACAACAACACACCGTATACTGCACTTGCAATGCGCCCGCTGAATCACCGAAGTCTTCGCTACTATACTTGAATGGATATTGCGGGCGCCGCGCGCATGATCCACCATGCTCCCCCCAAAACGCATGACCGCACGTAGCATACTAGTACCAAAACAGTAATAACGGCGGCTGTGTTGTTTCGGAATAAAACAAGATGGCGGTGGATGTGCGCGAAAGTGCCTATCCAGTGTAGTCAAATTCAGTGAACTTATGAGTAAATGCGTGCGACATGCAGCTCTGTGTACAGAGGCTATGTGATAAGGCGGCATTCGCTATAATGTACTTTTATTTATCGTTTCCCCGTAACCTTTTGATTGTTTACCGTAACGCCGTAACAAGAGCATTAAAACCGTAACAAATACGGCGAAACCGTAACGGTTGGCATCTCTGCACCATGTTCGGGAAAATGCAACTCCTTGTGAAAATACAAGTCCCTTCGGCAGTCCAAGGAATGTTACAGTTAAGCCTGCTTTAGTGACCACCTGTCTACAAAGACCACATTTTTTTGTCTTCCTTGAAAATGGTTTCTCATTGAAAAATGTACTAAAGGAACCTGTCTACAAAGACCACCTGTCTTCAAAGACCACTTTTTGTGTTTCCCTTGAGCGATCGCTATAGACAGGTTTGACTTTATATTACACCCTCTTCCAGTTTCTATCTGTAAGATACTCACCAATGAAGGTAACATAGATGAGCTGAGACACGATGAGGGCCATGCCGCCAGGAGGTGGCCAAGGGACCTTCCTGAAGATGATGGGAATGATTGGTTTCTTGAGCTGATCAGCGAGACTCAACTCACGATTACAGTTCTCTGACATGATGTATTGGGGCGTGATGCAGCACACAAACACCTGCAACCAACATGGAGGATATTCCACGTTTATAGACAATATAAGGTATTTGATATACAGTGAAAACTACTTTAGTGACCATAAAGACCACCTGTCTATAATTATTAAGTATTTTCAGTTTCTGTTGAACAGTGTTCGTGATCGAAGCGACTACTACAGGAACCTTTCCATAAAGACAACCTGCCTGTAAAGACCATTTTGTCTTATCTCCCTCGACCAGTCTCTATATATATAGATTTTACTGCATTATTTTATAGATCGTCTTTGTAATGAGATTTAAAATAAAGGTCTCTATAAACAAGTTAGACTGAATCAATTCTCCCAAACCTTAATGTTAAGTGTTTGTCTAACTTTATTTCGATGGCGTGGGTTTGTATCCCACCGCTGCCACCATGTTATGTGTTTTTCACTCATTAAAGACTGAAATAACTCACTGTGTACAAAGATGGCTGACATGAAGTGTCAAACTTTATTCAGTAGTCTGTCGCCCTCTATCTGAGTAGGAAGTACAGTGTTATAACTTGTAAGTCTCATAAACAAGATATTGTCACATTTAACATTGGGAATTCTTTCACAGATCTAAGAGTTGGCATCCCCCCTCCCTCTAAAGGCCACATAAAAATGAACATGCACGTAGATTCAAGAAAATATCTTCATCAACATGCAAACAAATGAAGCAGAGTCTAGGCCTACGTACCTTGGCGTTGTGAATGCCCTCATAGATCTTATTGTAGAGCTGGTCACCCCCGCCCATCTGACCAATGTCCATCCAGCATGGGAAACCGGTCCGTTCCAAGTAGTCCCTAAGGTTCCTGACGTCCTCCTGGATACCCCAGTTGTAGCTTATGAACACCGTAGGGGGCGCTTTATTCACATCTGCAATTAATATGGACAGATATTGTATTACAGTAGTGGTAGTGGTTGTGGTTATTTTACCCGACTGCTAACAAAGCATGAAGAAATGCTTGTTAGTAAGCAACCAAAGGACCGACGGCTTTAGGTCCTCTCCGAGAGACCTGGTAATGAAGATTAATGCCTTACCGAAGGGCACTAGGGCATCACCTTGGTTTCGAACCCAGGTCGCCGGATTACAAGACCACTGCTCTACCAACTGAGCTATCGCTCCTAGTAACATTAAAATGTTTTTCGATAGATGACAGTCTGGATTTAGGAATTCATTCATATAAATTTGTCAGTTGTTCTTGTTGGGTTTTATGCCAAAGTGAGTACAGGGATTTCAGATACACAGGACGATGTATCTTATAAGCATTAATAACTGGGTTTCTTTGTATCAATGATGCGCTGTGATGAATGCTTACAAAGATTGGTGTAATACCTGAAGCCTCGGTGTCAGATCAGTATTAGATACAACTTGTACAAAGATGAGAATCTGGGCCCTGTTTCATAAAACTTGTTATGAATAGCAATGGCTAAATTGCTATTAAAACAGTGCTCTCAGCCAATCAAATGCCAGGATTTCAGTAGCTTATAACAGTGATTGGAACTTGTTATCACTAGGTGGAGCTAGACGTAATTACTATGGATCAAAATCAAGAATATCAATATTACTACAGGATCAAAGACTTAAAGGTAATTTAAGTACATCATAGTTTTTATGAAACAGGGCCCTGGCCTACCTTGACCTTTCTCGATGACCTCGATGACATCATCCCTCTTCATCTGCTCTAGGTAGGAGAGGAGCATCTCGACAGACAGCGCTGTGTTGCCGCTGGTTTGAAACCAGTCAAGTAAAATGCATAATGCTGGGTTAGGCTCATCCTCAGTCAGCTTCTGTATCTTGGCATTCTTGTAACCTGTGCAGTAGAGGGCAGCAGGTCAGGAATTAAAAAAAAAATGTAAAGCGGTTCATCAGTTACTTTATATAGAAAATTGGATAACATTACTGTTATCACAATGACACGTACCTCTGCTACTACACCCGTACTTGTATTAATACTTCTATTATATCATTTTCAATAATCGATACCATACTTAAAATGACTATTACTACTATCATGATCAAAATCATTAGGATCATCATCATCGTCGATCATCATCATCATCATCATCATCATCATCATCTTTAGCAGTCAGGTAAAACAACCACCACTAAACACCACCAAAATGAGCTTTGCTTGGCAGTTTAAGAGCAGTCACATTTGAAATGTGTAGTCAAGAATGCAGAAACTTCGGAGTGAAGCCCATAGTCGAGAACAGTTGGTCTTTCACAAGAATTAAATGGTCTCCCTTAATTATTAATTGTTACATGTACCTGAAAGGCTATTGTTTGCAACTGCTAATACATACATGTAAATATATATATAAACCCCTACCCCCCCCCAAAAAAAAAAAAAAAACAAGAAGATAAAAACTAAATTCTTGATCGATAATGTGCAATGTGACATACCAAGCCTGTAGGCTAAGGAAAGCCAGTCTGCATTCTCTGTGCCTGAGTTGAGAAGCTTGGCGGCTACACGCACCCATGACGGCACATCCTCCTCCTTTATGGTTTCTATTGTACTCACTTTGACAGGCAAGGGGGCTGCATAGGTAGCAATGAAATAGAAAAGAAAGGAAAAAAGCACATATTAGAAGGCATTTACAGAAGAGAGATGTGAGTACTATTGAGCAGCTCTTTGTCTTCGCCTACAAAAACCAACTCCAGCACCCTGTTCAAAACAGAGTTGTGTCTTTCAGATGGTGAAATTGAGGATAAATCCCCATGAATAAACATAAAAATCTATAAAAACAGTGTACACAAGGTTACAAAACCATCTTCCACTATGGTAGCTTAGCGAAATATTTTAGCATGGAAAAAGGCTTCCAGTACACAAAAAGGCAAAATAGTGAATGACATCGATGAATACAAACTTGCAATGTGACATGTTTTGATATTTATGGTGATATTAAGTTTTAATCACGGTAGGAGAGATTATAACTCGTTCTGTGTCCTTACAACATATGGTTCTACCTCAATGGCATGACAATATGATTGTAAAAAATTACACATTTTGCCTTCCAGACAATAATAATAATTAATAATAAAAACGTTACTTATAAAGAGCTAAGTCTCTTTGTGACTCTTCATTTCGCTTAGCTTCCCTACAGATCTATCCTTGCAAAAATCAAATAGATGGTCTCACCAGGGATAGCTGGTTTCCCTGAAGGAAACCACTTCTGAAAGACATTGGTACGGATCCGTCTCGACTCGCACATGGCAACTTTCTTGCTGAGGCATTCCTCAAGGCTCAGGAAATGGAGGCAACCGTCCTCCGGGCAGGCCTGCTTCCCGTGAGGCATACAGCGTCTGTTACAGGGGCAGGCAACGACCAGCTGGTAGCGGACCCTCTTCATGCATAGCTGCCGAAGGTCAGCCAGAGTACTGTCTAGGAAGTGACGTACCTGAAGAAAGAAAATGAAATCTTAATTTTTTTTTTTTTAAAGAACAGATTTATAATTTGTGTGTTTGTTATAAGTTTTGGTTTTTAATCAGACAATGGTGCGCTTAAAAACACCCGTATTAAGCGCCTAATTAATGTTGTGTATTATTATTAAACAAATATCATGTACATTACAGCCATCACAGTAGACAGGTGCATGGCCTTTCACAAGAGATTCTTCAGCACGCATTTCTTTCTAAAGGGTGGCATTTTAATCGACCATTTTAGACAGATGGCCTGTATACTCAGGTGGCCACTAGTACAGGTTGTACATAGCTGTATCTCTTTACAGATTCCAGATACATGGACATTGAAGGTCACTGAAGGTTTCCCTACAAATATTCACAAGCTTCATACTTAGAGGCTACAGTTGTCAGCCTGTGATGGCCAGTGATACTTGGTTTGGCAGATGCTCTCCTGACTAAACCAACTCTCCTCCAATTACAACATGTTCAAAAGGGACTATCTTATGACTTCTAAAGAGATAGAAATAATTTCCCTTGATGTCTCATGTTTATCTTATCAGTCCTTGAAGACAATGACCTCATGGTTACAAAACAAATGTAGTCACAAATTGTGGAGGAAGTGAGTTTTGCCTATACATCTACTTTATTTGTTTAAGGTACTGAAATAAAATTTGATGAGCCATAACTACAAATGCAGATATTTGAACTTGATATATGAGCAGAAACTGTACCTTGGCACATGCTTCCTGATTGGCCTGCTCTTGTTTAGCTGCATCTGTTCTCTGGTCCTCGGCATCATAGATGTCAACACTTAACACCATGACCTATGAAAACGAAAAACATAATTAACACCTGACACAATGACCTATGTAAAGCAGGAATACTGTATGCCAACGCCGAACACCACGACCTATGCATACAAGAATATTGTGTGTCAACACTTAACACCATGACCTATGAAAACAAGAATACTGTATGTTAACACTCAACACCATGACCTATGAAAACAAGAATATTGTACGTTAACACTTAACACTGTGTTCTATGAAAACATGAATATTGTATGTTAACACTTAACACCATGACCTATGAAAACAAGAATATTTTATGTTAACACTTAACACCATGACCTATGAAAACAAGAAGATTGTATGATAACACTTAACACACAACATCTATTGCAATTATGCATTTTATTCATAATGTTTTGAAAAGTTTTGAAAATAATCATATCTTAATGGGCCTTTTTTTTAGTAAAGCATACATTTGACCACACTTTTTTTATTGAGAAAATTATATCATTATGGTATTCTGATGTCTCGGAGTCACTTTAAAATGGTTTGAAAGCTTTTAAGAAAATAGAACCAAATTTGTACAAATAAATAAAGTTAATTCCAATACCAAAATACTTGGATGTGGAGTGCCTCAAGGATACAGCACTGGACCTCTTTTATGTATTAGTTATGTTAATGGCATGTGCAATATTTCTGATGAATTGAAGTTTATTTTATTTGCAGATTTTGATTTTGATTTTGATTTGATTTATTGGTTTCTGCATCTTTTTTCTTTTTTTCATCATACATTTTCATGAACATAATATGGCTTGATACAATATTTCAAGTGTATATAATTTTTATACAGATACTAAACGATATTAAACACATATATTGAATTTAAACAAATATATTGAATGGAAATTAACATACATTAGATGCAGGAGGGCTACAGTAATAAGCAAAGTAGCTTGACGTGCCGGCAGCCCTCAACTTAGATACAACAATACAAATAAACATAAAAAAGAGTGACTTGCAGAGAAGAAAAGGAAAGGGGAGAGAAGAGGGAGGAGGAGGAGCGTTGGTAATAATACAATAAATCTCATACAGCTGCTGATTGAATGCAGGCTCATTCATGAATGGAAAAAAACGATGCTAGGTCATGGACGATTACACATCATTGTTGAATATACAGTCAATGTACACACGAACATGAATACAGTAGAATTACACACGACATGATCAATACTTAGACAATAACATAGTTTTAACTGCCTTCTTAAAAGAATACAATGTCCTAAGGTTTCTTATTACAATGGGCAGAGAGTTCCAGATGTCTGGGCCGGCGTGTCTAATGGATTTGAGAGCCAATGCGGTTTTTGGATTTCTTAAATGGAATTTTTCAGTTTGTCTTGTGGGGTAAGAGTGGATGGTTTTATTCAAATTAAACAATGGGGGAAAGTATGAAGGTAGTAGACCATTTTGTAAGCGAAACATGAAAAGTGCTATTTGTAGAAAATTTATATCATCAGCTTTTAGAGTCTTTAGTTTTGAAAACAAGGGATTGGTGTGGTCGCGATAGGAAGAATCAGTACATATACGCATGGCTTTCTTTTGTAACAGTAAAATGACGTCAACGTTGCTTTTCGAATTTGCCCATATAATTTTACAATATGAAATATAAGGCCGAAGATTGACCCTTGTGGCACTCCACACGTTATAGATACTAATTCTGATTCATTTGAATCATAACATACATATTGTTTTCTATTTGTTAAATAATGTTTAAACCATTGTATAGCAACACCCCTCAATCCATAGTATTCCAATTTACGTATAAGTATTGTATGGTCAAGAGTGTCAAATGCCTTGCTCAGATCCATGAATACTCCAATAACATGCTTATGATCAGCTAAGGCATTTGACACTCTATCAAATAATTGTAACAAAGCTAACTCCGTTGAATGAAATTTTCTAAAACCATATTGATTTTCATACAACAGTTCATTTTTTGTTAGAAAATCATACAGTCTATTATAAGTCAGTCTTTCTAAGACTTTAGAAATACTTGGTAAGATAGAAACAGGTCGGTAACTTGAAACTATAGAGAAGAGTCGTCTTTTTTGTATATTGGAATTACTTTTGCTATTTTCAGAGAGTCCGGAAATACTCCCGTTGTAAGTGATAAATTACAAATGTGTACTAGAGGCGTTACAATACTTCCTACTATTTGTTTTAAAAAGTGCGTACTCATCTCATCATGACTACAAGAATAACTAATTTGCAATGAATTGACAATATTCAAAATTTCAACACAGTTTGTAGGCATAAAGAAAAACGATTTATCACATGGATTTGAAAGGAATTGTAAATAATCTGAACCATTGGAATTTATTTTCGATGCCTGAATAGGGCCTGCATTTACGAAATACTTATTAAAACAATCTGCTATATCTTTAGAGTCTGAAATTATCTGACCATCATTGTTAATATTAATTTTTGACATGGTCTTTTGCTTTCGAAGAGTTTCTTTTATGACTTTCCAGGTAGATGCCATATTGCCGTTAGCATTTTCAAATTCTTTTACATAGTACATTTTACGTGATACTCTAATTATTGTTGTTAATTTATTCCTATAACATTTATATTCGTATTTATTCTCGTTACTTGGATCACGGAGACTACGTTTGTACAATATATTTCGTTTCTTAATTGAACGAAAAATTCCCTTCGTTATCCATGGATTTTGTGGTTTTCATGTCTCATTCTGATGACCAGGTTTTACAAGATGTTTTAAGCAAGAAATTTTGAAATTTTTAATTGGTTTTTATATCACAATTTGGTTTTAAATTGCAATGAAACTAAGTATATGGTTTTTACAAATAAAAATATTGATTTTAACAACATTAATTTATGAGTAAAATGACCATAATTTTGGCCATCACAAGTGTCTGCAATCCTTCTCCGTCTGCTGTTGCTCTTCTTGCCTCCAACAGCTTTTTCCCTGTCCATATGTTTCAATTACCTTGCATTTATTCACATATACAATGTGACTCATAACCAAATAGTGGCTGTCTATGTTTCATTTCCAACTACTGTATTTGCCGGCGTAAAGGCCGCAGTATTTTTGGAAGAGAAAATATCAAAAAGTCGGGGTGCGGCCTATGCGACGAAAGAGTAAAATAAATTAAAAAAGTAAGTCAAAACCAGCACGAATTTGCACATATGGGACTAGATCTTCGAACGGTACAATAACTATACATTTCCACACATCTTACCAACAATTTTATCTTGCATTGTTGACATGAAGACGAAAATAAACTTCCAAAAACAACATCTGCCGATAGATCTTGATCTAAGTTCGTGCCAATGCATTGCAAAAGTAAAAGAAGGGCCCGTTTAAAGGTAATACAAAGTTTTGGGAAATTTTGAAAATTGGGTGACTGGTGATTCTTTACAATTTTGATATATTTGGATGCCCCTGTGGATGTATTATAAACACTAGAAAATTTAGCTCCTAAAACACTTCTAATTTCGAGAAAAATTGAATATAAAAATTTACCGGTGCTCCCGGTAAATTTTGATAAATTTCAAATAGCGCCTACGGCTGTTCAATGGTAGCTACGACCATGAAAATCTCACAATATGTAGTTGTGATATATAATTTTCTACCAGGAATAGCTAATCGGTCGATTTCAGTCAATAAACATTGTTGTATAGCTTAATTAATATGTTGACCTTGAGAGGGAGCTATACAACATAAATAGTTTATTATTTACAATTTCATAACTTAAGACTCGATTTCAACTGCGACAACGATCACTGAATATTGTAGGATCGCATATGCTTCCAATATGTTCAATTGAACCAAATTCATGACCACATACCAAAACTTTGTAATACCTTTAACGGAGCTGCCGCGAAGCATCCAGCACGCGAAGTCGCTATTTTGAATCCATTTCAATACACAAGAGAGAGGCGCAATGTATACATCACAAAAAACTACATAAGCTATCATCAGTGCGGTATGGCCGAGCGGTCTAAGGCGGTGATTTTAGTCAAATCAACATTTATACGCAAGAGATCAAATCCCAACTTCGACAAAAAGTTTTGTTTTTTTTTAATGTCAAAATCGGGGGTGCGGCCTATACGGTGCTGCGGCCTGATCGCCGGCAAATACGGTTATTAGCCCTGTGACCTTTGACCTTTGACCTCGTGACCCCCAAATGTAATCAAGTCATTAGCTCTGCAAGATACATACATGACCCAAGTTTGGTGGTAATCTATCAATTGGTTCTTGAGATAACATGATTACGAGAACGGGACGGACGAACGGACGGACAACCAGAAAACATAATGCCTCCGGCTACTTTGTAGCGGAGGCATAAAAGGGTAACCTGACAGATTTGTATTGATACATAACATATCGGCAATTATTTCATTGTGCTTCACTAGACATCTACACCTACCTTTATTCTGGCTAGTCTGGCAGGTGCCATCTCTAGAAGAGCGTCGTGTTCGTCGTTGAGAAAGAAGCGGGCTTGTCTGAAGAAGAGCCGGGGCTCCCTGCCTCCTTGCTCCTGGCTCCAGCGGACCGCTCGGGTCAAGATGCGGTGGAACAGACCATCTAAAATCAAGCACAATGCACAAAATCATTCCAAAGACAACAAGGCAGGGTGGGGTTTGTAAGTCTAGACATTGTCAAGTTCACCACTTGATTTTATAAAAATATGTATGAAGTAGCAAAAACTACTCTGCATATTTGCCATTTATGATGATATTCAATGATATTCAAAATAAAAAGCTTGTGTCAATGTTAAATTTGGTATGAAATATATATCATGGGAATAAACTTAACAAGTTGCAGGTGCCACATGCATCCTATGGGATATCATGTATGTTTACAACATAAACATATAGAGCTCTTTTACTATCATTATACCTTCATTTTATATAATAATAATAATAATAAATAATAATATTCAGTTTTTTATATAGCGCTCAATACATTGATCCAACGATGTGCCTAAGCGCTTTACAGATATATTATTACCCCGGTCATCGGATTTACGCTTACCCACACACAATGTGTGCACATTTTCCACTCCCTGGGGAGCATTCCAGCCAGTCGCCATTTCACAAGCGCGCACTTGCTCGTCCAACCACATGAACTTTCGCATCCTACCGGGTACCCATTTAACTCCTAGGTGGAGAGTAGCAAGTGCAGGTAAATATCTTGCCAAAGGCTATTAGTGCCGTGGCGGGATTCGAACATTTAAGTTTCACTGCACACACAAAAACAAAATGGAGTACTCACCAGGGAGAAAGCCATTGAAAGTAATGTAGAAGGCCACAGATGCATTGGTTTCAGCCATTAGATCCTCTTGATCGGGACATTCCCGTAATCTTGAAGGCACATAGTAACTTCTCTCTCCTGTAGCTCCTTGGGACGGTTCATCTGCACCAGGCAGCTAAATAGTAAAGAAGTGATATTAAACATGGTGTCAATCTCCAACAATAAATACCATGCAGGCAATTTCCAACAGGACTTTATCTTCTCTAGAAGTCTAGATGAAATGCTATACCCAACCTTGACCCTAAACTAGACCTACACCCAATTGCAACCCTACCCCTAATACGCCATGTATGAACATCTTTGACTTGACAAAGCTTGAGCAAATGTCATCAGCACATATAATAAATTACTGTACCTTTATCACTCCGAATCTTGTCTCGTTTATATTTGAATTTGTGGTCTTGAACCTTGACAATTAATGCCATTGGCGATGTCAAATTTTGTTGGTCATTTACAGCTAATGGTGTAACATTTCAAATGTAACAAAAGTAACAAACATTTCATGATTTCTTGTTTTAGTTGCCACTAGGCAACCTGGTCACAAAGGCGCAGAATCCAACTCTCCCATTTTGGACAGAAGATCTTTTTCATGATCTGCATGTTTTGTCATTATCTTTAGGTTGCCAAGGAAGCTAGACTGGGAAATCTCCACCCTTGAGAGATGCCTAAGAGCTTGAATCTCTGCAAAAGCATAACTTGTACACGCACATGTACAAGTAGATTGGTTGCTCAAGAGAATTCCAGCTGGTAACGTCACACAAACATTAATTTTGATCGCAGAATTCCATTTACCTCACTGGGTGTCTGCCGCTCACACAAGAGATCAAACTTCTCCATCAGTCCGACCAGGACTTCCTTCTGGTCTATCACATCATGCCACATATGGTCCAGGAGTTGGTCTTGCAGAATACCGTACTCGTCTAGCTTAGTCCAAGCATCCAGGAGTAGCGACCACTAAAAAAACCAAAAAAGTTAATAATAATACAGTTAACAATACTTTCTGGGTCCCGTCTTATAGAGAGTTGATATTAATCACTACGTAGGCCTACATAAGAGATAGGGGACTGCAAACTTGTGATTGATTGGAAGACTTGCGATTGATTTGGATCCATAGCAGCTCTTTATAAGACGGGGCCCTGGTAATTCAATACTGCAACTCAATGACTTGAAACTGGCTTAAATACTGAATTGCCTTTCGTAGTGGTAAATGGGTTGTTTAGACCAGCAAACATACAATATTAATGTAACCCACTGGAGATGACATACTATAAAGTACACTTACACCTTTGAGCATCAAAATAGACACTCTGTGATATGAACACAGTCAGATATATATGTAGTTGCAATGTTGTATAATAATATGTGTATTTCCTTATCTTCTTGTGATGATAATATTTCCGCCCTAAATTGTTTTATTTGGCAGATATCTTTTATGTACACTCTTGTATATTAATTACAGGTTTGATATGATTCCTGTAAGATATTATATTCCGCCATTACCGGTACTCAAGCTAGTTACCCTTCCAATCGAACGATACACATATATTCCAAAGATGACATATGAACAGTCATAAAATGTTGATTCAAATCATTCATAATTTTTTCTATTATCAAGGAGATTTCATGTTCTTGATGTGGACTTGATAAAAAGTCCAGAATACTTGAATTTTAGCTTTTGAACATATTTTATTTAAGGCTACAAATGGCTCTCCATAATATTTAAGTCCAACTTAGAGTTAAGTTCGACTTAGGATCTTTGTGAAACACCCCCCAGGTCCTAGATAACCCACATTCCATCAATTATCAATCATCAAATCAAACTTTACTAATGTAGAGACTGAACAACACCTTACCTTATCATCGATATCCTTGATAGTGATGACCCGTCTGAAGATGTCGACCAGCCACTGCGGTCTCAGGATGACCGTGTTCCTAAGGGAGGAGTCTGAAGCCCCCGGTCCCCCGTAGTAGATGATGATCCCCAGGTCATGGTAGAACTGGAGCATGGTCTGAAGGCCAGCTTCAGAACTGATGCCAACGGAGGATGCAACCTCGCTCATCTGTAATGCCACAATAAAATCAAAAGTGAAGCATTAAAGCCCCACTGCACTACTTGTAGCTACTTGCGCCCTCTATATAACAAACAATACCTTATCGTAGACCATTGGTCCCCCATGATCCTCTTTTTCTTATGTTATTTGAGAGCTGAGTTGATGAGATAACCACCTGTCCAGTGACCTTGCCGCGTGGTCTAATCCCTCCTTTACACTAGCAGGCGCGGATCCAGGATTTCTTAGGGGGGGCCCAAATTTGAAATTATGCGAGCCAAATATTGGTACGTAATGGTGACCAACAGTGACGTAATGCGGGGGGGGGGTCGGTGCAGGGAGGGGCGAGTTTCCCCCTCCCTCCTCCGCGAACGCGGAAGTTTTGACGTTTCATTATTATTAGAGAAACAAGACGATTCGTTGTACCGTTCTCCAAAAAAATTCTCATCTGAATTTAGTTTTCCCCTCCCGCGCGAAGCGCCGAAAATTTTACGATTTATTAAATTATTACGATTCTTTGGAGAGGTCCTCGTCAGAATTCAGGTTCCCCCCTCCCGCGCTTCGCGCGAAAGCTTTTTAAGTTTCCTTTAATCATTAGAGAAAGAAGACGATTCGTTGTACCGTTTTCGACACTAATCCTCGTCTGAAATCAGTTTTCCCCCTTCCGCGCGAAGCGTGGAAGCTTTTACGATTCATTAAATCATTAGAGAAAGAAGACGATTCGTTATACCGACCTCGCCCCTGAATCCTCGTCTGAATTCAGGTTTCCCCCCCCCCCTCCCGCGCTTCGCGCGGAAGCTTTGACGTTTCACAAAAAAAAAAAATACGATTTATTAAATTTTTACGATTCTTTGGAGAGCTCTCGACTCTTAATCCTCGTCTGAATTCAGGTTCCCCCCCCCCTCTCGCCCGAAGCGCGTAAGCTTTTACGTTTCATAAAATCATTAGAGAAAGAACACGTTTCGTTGTACCGTTCTCGACTCTTAATCCTCGTCTGAATTCAGTCCCCCCCCCCCCTCCAACGCGAAGCACGGAAGCTTTTACGTTTCATTAAATCATTAGAGAAAGAACACGTTTCGTTGTACCGTTCTCGACTCTTAATCCTCGTCTGAATTCAGTCCTCCCCCCCCCCTCCTCCAACGCGAAGCGCGGAAGCTTTTACGTTTCATTAAATCATTCGAAAGAAGACGATTCGTTGTACAGTTCTCGACTCTTAATCCTCGTCTGAATTCAGTTCCCCCCCTCCCGCGCTAAGCGCGGAAGCTTTTACGTTTCAATAAATCATTCGAAAGAAGACGATTCGTTGTACAGTTCTCGACTCTTGTTCCTCGTCCGAAATTCAGGTCCCCCTCCCCCCTTCCCGCGCAAAGCGCGAAAGCTTTTAAGTTCCATAATGTTATGAGAGAAAGAAGACGATTGGCTGTACAGTTCTCGACTCTTAATCCTCGTCTGAATTCAGTTCCCCCCCCCCTCCCGCGCTAAGCGCGGAAGCTTTTACGTTTCAATAAATCATTCGAAAGAAGACGATTCGTTGTACAGTTCTCGACTCTTAATTCTCGTCCGAATTCAGGTCCCCCCCCCCCTTCCCGGGCGAAGCGCGGAAGCTTTTAAGTTTCATAATGTTATGAGAGAAAGAAGACGATTGGCTGTACAGTTCTCGATTAATCCTTAACTGAATTCAGGTTCCCCCCTGTCGCGCGAAGCGCGGATGTTTTTAATTTTCATTAAAGCATTAGAGAAAGAGGACGATTTGTTGTACCGTTTTCAAAAATAATCCTTGTCGGAATTTAGTTTTCCCTCCATCCCGCGCGAAGCGCGGAAGCTTTACGTTTCATTAAATCATTAAAAATTTGTATTACCGTTCTCGCCTCTGAATCGTCGTCTGAATTCAGGTTCCCCACCCCCGCGCTTCGCGCGGAAGCTTTGATGTTTCACAAGATTATGAGAGAAAGAAGACGATTCGCTGTACCGTTCTCGATTCTTATTCCTTGTCTGAATTCAGTTCCCCCCCCCCCTCCCCTCCCGAGAGAAGCTTTGACGTTTCATTAAATTATTAGAGAAAGAAGACGATGCGTTGTACCGTTCTCTATACTCTAAATCCTTTTTTCAAAGGTGTTCTTTGTCTGCTCCTTTTTCTTCCTACGTCCTCTTCCGATTTGGGGGGACCGCCCCCTCCCCCCCCCCCCTGGCTACGCGCCTGCGGTCAGATAAACACATTTTGATACCTTGTCCGACCCCGCAAGCTCAGGGGTTTAAGGCAATAAATTGCGGTCAGATAAACAGTCAGGGGCCCGCCTTAGGGCCCTTGGTGGGGTCGAGGCGGCTGAGCCGGCCCCGGAAGCTCAGGGGTTTTAGGCGTTTAATTAAGGTCAGATGAGCATTTTTTGTTATACCTTATTATTTTATGACACTGGCAGGTCACTATTTGGCGTGGGTTCCAAGGGGCGGAGCCCCAAAAAATCAGGGGTTTTAGGCATTAAATTACCATCAGATGAGCATCTAAGGGCCCGCCGTAGGAGCTAGGTGGAATCCAGGGGCAGAGCCCCCGGGAGCTTAGGGGTTTTAGGCATTTAATCACGGTCAGATGAGCATATTTAGATGCCTCATTAATTTTTAACACTGGCAGTTAACTATTCTTTCTTTCTTGCTCTCATTCTATTTTATTTCTCTTTAATATACTTTTTCAAAACAAGTGGGGGGGGGGGGAGGGGGAGGGAGCTCGAGGCACCCAATCCCCGCCCCACCTCGGGCCTGACATGTAGGAATCTCAAGAATCATATTTCTTGCCTGGCTGTAAATTTAGTAATTTGTCATTCTCCAACA
Source organism: Strongylocentrotus droebachiensis (assembly GCA_035222895.1). NCBI lineage: Eukaryota > Metazoa > Echinodermata > Echinoidea > Camarodonta > Strongylocentrotidae > Strongylocentrotus > Strongylocentrotus droebachiensis. The sequence continues at coordinate 83,524 of JAVYIG010005263.1, forward strand.
AACACATACAAACGTATTTACTAAAAAGTGAGGAAAAATCTCGGAAATTATGTCATTTCTTTCCCTTTCCTTCCTTCCTTCTCTCTTATTTTTTTGATTGGGGGGGGGGGGTCAAAAGCCTGATTGATTGGGGGGGGGGAAGGCCCTTTCGGCCCCCCGATCTCCTTCTTCCCTCTTTTCTTTTTTTCTTCCTCTTCTTTCTTTCCCTTCTCTCCTCTTTCCCTTTCCCTTCTTTTCCTTTCTTCTCTCTTTTTTTTTTTTTTTGCGGGGGGGGGGGGCCCAAGGCCCGCTCGGCCCCCCCCCTGGATCCGCGCCTGTACACTAGTACAGATGGCCTTTAAACAAATAGACATTACTCTCAGAGTCCCTGGTTTAATCTAGTATGGCCTTCAGGTGAGTGCACTATTTCTATTTCCTAGTGAACTGGTGTGCCAGGTGTGGGCCTGCTAAAAAAACGTACATTTCCATTTGCCTTACAAGAATATAATTTATTATACTTATACTTATATTATATATCATTACAGATGAATAATTTTACACACCTCCTCTATGCATCAGATCTATTCCTTCATCAATAACCAAGGGGATATTCATTCCTTTTAATGTCAAACAACTGAATAATTGCTCTCAAACGAACTCACAGATTTGTTAATGTGTGCTTTACAGATTACAATTATAATATATAAATAGTTTTAAATCTTCTTATCATATTTTCCCAAAACTTTCATAGTTTCTCTCATTTTTCTGATAATGATGAAAACACATGTGAGGTACGTACCACGCATCACAAAACCACCATAAGTCGCATGGTGTGACTTTTTATTATAGGTACAGTAGAGATCAATAAAACTGTATTTGGTCAGGATTGTCAAATTTTGGTTTTCAGCATTTCCTGAAAGAGAATACCTATCTCTGTGCAATTTCAAAATTAAGAAGTACCAAACAATGTAAAAGATGTATTCTTTAAGACTTACACACTGTCTGATCCTGAATTTGCTGGTGCAATTATCATTTCTTTCAAATTGCCAATTTAAGATTCATATAGTGATCTCATATTTCTTATCATTGGTCAGAATTATTTCAAACTTGCAGCATTCTCATCTTGTTTTTCTTTCTTTTAATAAAAATTAACTCATGACATAGGTTGGATTGCCCTTTAAACTAAAATTTATTTCAACTCTTTTAAATAATTTAGTGACTCACGTTGTCCAATGACATGTAGTTGATACCCTGAGATACCAGATCTGCTACCTTCTGCTGGAACCGGAGCCATCTGAGGGGTATATGCTCTCCCATGTACGGCTCCTTGCTTGCAACCTCTTCCACATGCTTCCGGAGCTTTGCAACCTGACATAGCACCAACATGAAGAAAAAAAGTGGAATTTAATCAAAGATATAAAGATACTTCAATAAGTTATGGAATGATAATAGGCCTCACCATTTTTATTTTTGTAACAAGGCTCTTCATGGCTTGTCTCCCGCCACCCTACCTCACTGTATTCTTTGTATCATAATAACTATCCAAATCGTACAGGCTTCACTTCCCCACGACATGATCTTTAGCTATATCCAATGTGTAGGACAAGATTATTCTACTTGCTTTCTCTAGTGCTGCGCCCAAACTCCAATCTTGGGTTATCCCGGTGCATGTACCCCCCCCCCCCCTACAAGGATGATGACCGTGAATTTTATTTATATGCAGCCTCACTGTTTGCATTTACATGTAAAATAACTCTATATCTGCTTCTGTCTACTGATATGCCACAGCCAATGTTTGTCACACACACATTTTGTATCTGTATCTGTATGGTTTGGTCAGCAAAATGTCCTCTCCAGACACATCCACACTAAATTTGTGATGAGAGAACTGCATTGCGTGTGGAAAAACTTTTCTATTTTTTTTTTTAAAGTTTAGCTTTAAATGCTTCCAGGGATGGTCTATTGACAGTTGAAGAAGGAAGGTTGTTCCAGTCCCATCAGTATTTACGACAAAGTAGTCCTGGAATACCCTGGCCCTATGCCTGATCTGGAGAAACTTCTGGTCATTCCCTCTAGTAGCTCTTGGTTTACTCTCTTGGTTAAGTTGAATAAATTCATCCAAATGGATGTTAAGTAAGCCATTCTTCATCTTTTATAACATGGAAAGTTTTTGATTCTTCCTTCGTGTCTGAAGGGATTCCCAGCCAAAATATTTCAGGGCCTGTAAATTATAATCCAAAACACAGTGGCAGTCTTCGATTCCGGTCCATAGCAGACAGAGATCTCAAGGTTATCGTCCATGACCTAGCATCGGTTAGCCATTCATGAATGAACCTGCATTCAATCAGCAGATGTACGAGATTTACTGTATTATTACCAACGTTCCTTCTCTCCTCTTCTCTGCAAGTCAGTCTTTTCTATTTTTATTTGTTATTGTTGTTGTATCTAAGTTGAGGGCTGCGGGCACGTCAAGCTACTTTGCATATTTCTGTAGCCCTCCTGCATCTAATGTATGTTAATTATGCATTCAATATATTTGTTTAAATTTGTTTATTATCTGTATAAAATTATATACACTTAAAATATTGTATCAAACCATATTATGTTCATGAAAATGTATGATGAAAAAAGAAAAAAGATGCAGAAACCAATAAATCAAATCAAATCAAATTACCTGTTCATCGTCTCCCTCATCAATGTTGTTCTCTACTGCATAGAATGATGGGATGATGTGAGGTAGATACGGCTTACCCAAAAGATTCTGCCGTATCCTAAGGAACTTCTCTTCAACCTATATCAAACAAAGATGGGAAATACCTTAATGAATTCTTTTAAGACGACATTTCAAAGGCAGAATGAATTTCAATACAGTATAGAAATGCACCTCTCATGTCAAGATTCCAAAGATTAAATATAATCAAATTTCAGTTGTTTCAATCGTCTGCATTTTAGACAGAAATTAGGTCAAATACACTCGTATGAATTTAAAGAAGAATATATTTACAATGAGCAATTTGAGAAAACAGAGAATTCACTGTGTGTTTGCACTATGACAACATTCTTTTTTCTATAAGTATAATTCTGTATTTGTATATAATAACAATTGTACAGAAAACAAAACTAGTTTATCAAACAAGAGGTATCATGACTCTCTTGCCACAAATAAATAAATAACAAATAAGTTATTCCCATTACCTATATTTGACATTTAAAGGACTACAATTTTCTATTTAAAGATACATGTGGAGGTACATGCTGTATTTTCTCCTATTTCAATGACACAGGGGAATTCTAATTGTTTTACAAATCAATTGCTTGATGCATTGACATCTTCTTCTTCTTTGTACCACCATAATTTTGGCAGAAAATGATGAAATAGTGTCAATGTTTAATGAAAATGGTTCCTATTACTATATTCCACTCTCATGAAAAATTGTCCTTTCCTTTGTATGTAAAAGTTTATTCCTGATGTTTATATGCTTATATTATTATTGATCTATTTGATAGGATAAGCATGAATTCATATTGTATCAGCTGGACAAATATTGCTTTGTCAAATGTTTTTGTTGTATATTATCGGGTTATATAATAGTACAGCGGATAAGCTCCCAATATAATGAAAATTGTGCACTTTTTGACAAAAGCATGAAACTTCTAGCATAGTTAGTTTAGACCATAAGATTTATTTTCAGATGTGGAGGGAAGTCAGATTTGACCTCTGATGACCCTGAGAGGTCAAATCCAAAATGGCCGCCAGTCCGTATATGGTCTAATGTACAAACACGCTTAACTTTTGAACCAAATAGTCCAGAAAAACGTTTAAGGTGTCATTTCCAACTAACTTGGGGATGCCAATTCATTTGGTAATACTTTTGAGATCGCCTGAACTCAGGGTTTTGCATTTAGGTCAAGGTCAAGGTCAAAATTGACTTAAAATAGCAAGTTTTGAATGGTTACACATGAGATTTGTCATTTGTTCTCAAATTTCTTTAGGAATGGTTCCCCTGCATAGTCTTCCACCTTAATCCTTTTCAGGTAGTTTATTTCACATTTTGTTTTGACCTCTGATGACCCTGAAAGGTCAAATCCAAAATGGCCGCCAATCCGCATGGTGTAATGTACAAACGCGGTAACTTTTGAACCAAATAGTCTAGAAAAACGTTTAAGGTGTCATTTCCAACTAAATTGGGGATGCCAATTCTTTTGGTAATACTTTTGAGATCGCCAGAAGTCAGGGTGTTGCATTTAGGTCAAGGTCAAGGTCGAAATTGACCAAAAAATAGCAAGTTTTGAATGGTTACAAAAAGTTTTCCCATTTATTTGTCATTTGTTCTCCCCTGTGTTCTCAAATTTCTTTAGGAATGGTCCCCCTTCATATTCCCCAACCTTATTCCCTTTCAGTTAGTTTATTCAACATTTTGATTTGACCTCTGATGACCCTGAGAGGTCAAATAAAAAATGGCCGCCAGTCCGCATGGTCTAATGTACAAACACGCTTAACTTTTGAACCAAATAGTCCAGAAAAACGTTTAAGGTGTCATTTCCAACTAACTTGGGGATGCCAATTCATTTGGTAATACTTTTGAGATCGCAAAACTCAGAGTTTAGCATTTACGTCAAGGTCAAGGTCAAAATTGACTAAAATAAAGCAAGTTTTGAATGGTTACAAAAAGTTTTCCCATTTATTTGTCATTTGTTTCCCCTGTGTTCTCAAATTTCTTTAGGAATGGTTCCCCTGCATAGTCCTCCACCTTAATCCATTTCAGTTAGTTTATTTCACATTTTGATTTGACCTCTGATGACCCTGAGAGGTCAAATAGAAAATGGCCGCCAGTCCGCCGCATGGTCTAATAATTGTACAAACACTCATAACTCTTGAACTAAATAGTCCAGAAAAACGTTTTAGGTGTCATTTCAAACTAACTTGGGGATGCCAATTCATTTGGGAATACTTTTGAGTACGCCAGAACTCAGGGCTTTGCATTTAGGTCAAGGTCAAGGTCAAAATTGACTTAAAATAGCAAGTTTTGAATGGTTACACATGAGATTTGTCATTTGTTCTCAAATTTCTTTAGGAATGGTTCCCCTGCATAGTCTTCCACCTTAATCCTTTTCAGGTAGTTTATTTCACAATTTGTTTTGACCTCTGATGACCCTGAAAGGTCAAATCCAAAATGGCCGCCAGTCCGCATGGTGTAATGTACAAACGCGGTAACTTTTGAACCAAATAGTCTAGAAAAACGTTTAAGGTGTCATTTCCAACTAAATTGGGGATGCCAATTCATTTGGTAATACTTTTGAGATCGCCAGAAGTCAGGGTGTTGCATTTAGGTCAAGGTCAAGGTCGAAATTTACCAAAAAATAGCAAGTTTTGAATGGTTACAAAAAGTTTTCCCATTTATTTGTCATTTGTTCTCCCCTGTGTTCTCAAATTTCTTTAGGAATGGTTCCCCTGCATAGTCCTCCACCTTAATCCATTTCAGTTAGTTTATTTCACATTTTGATTTGACCTCTGATGACCCTGAGAGGTCAAATAAAAAATGGCCGCCAGTCCGCATGGTCTAATGTACAAACACGCTTAACTTTTGAACCAAATAGTCCAGAAAAACGTTTAAGGTGTGATTTCCAACTAACTTGGGGATGCCAATTCATTTGGTAATACTTTTGAGATCGCAAAACTCAGAGCTTAGCATTTAGGTCAAGGTCAAGGTCAAAATTGACTAAAATAAAGCAAGTTTTGAATGGTTACAAAAAGTTTTCCCATTTATTTGTCATTTGTTTCCCCTGTGTTCTCAAATTTCTTTAGGAATGGTTCCCCTGCATAGTCCTCCACCTTAATCCATTTCAGTTAGTTTATTTCACATTTTGATTTGACCTCTGATGACCCTGAGAGGTCAAATAGAAAATGGCCGCCAGTCCGCCGCATGGTCTAATAATTGTACAAACACGCATAACTCTTGAACTAAATAGTCCAGAAAAACGTTTTAGGTGTCATTTCAAACTAACTTGGGGATGCCAATTCATTTGGGAATACTTTTGAGTACGCCAGAACTCAGGGCTTTGCATTAAGTCAAGTTCAAGGTCAAAATTGACAAAAAATAGCAAGTTTTGAATGGTTACATACAGTTTTTCCATTTATTTGTCCCCCTATATAATGTTATCAAATTTCTGTAGGAGTGGTTCCCCTGCATAGTCTCCATCGTAATCCCTATCAGTTAGTTTATTTTACTAATTATAGCACCAAACCATTTGTCTTGTAACTGACCATATGCATAGCATGGTCAGTGGGCAGCTAGGCAGTATACGGCAAAAACCTCAATTCAAGTCAGGAAAACTGCTCCTTTTCATTACTGCTCAATAATACTGGTAAGATGTTTTTTAAGTTACTTTGTGTTTTATTTGGTGCTAAGTAATTTAAAGGATCACTACCGAGTTTGAGGAACAGGCCATAAAGCAAAATAACGGTTCTGCTAACACTAAACAACATCACCATGACCAGCAACCTGGAGTGCAGGCAGCATTCTTGAGGGATGGGAACTTCTGACAGTACTGAAAGAGATGGGGAATCCATTTCTAGAACAAAGTCAAGACCTACTAGTCATTGGCAGTGTACGACACCTGTCACACAAACACTTCATACGAACAAGTTGCCATTTTTCAGTCGGCAGCCGGCGAAGGTTATGTTAAAACAGTAGACACAGCTTGCAGCACTTAAGAGGGACTGTGGTCTCTTTTTGAGGATGTACATCTCGTGTCAGACAAGGGATGGAGATATGAACAATTTCTTCTCTCATGAAAACCAGGCAGCCCCGCCATCTTTGTTAACTGGAGGAAAATGCGGTTTGGAGTTAAAGCAGATCTACTTCGCTGCCTGGAATCATTTCTGCTCGAAAACAATAGTGCACCTGTGGCTCAAGCAATAATTATTGATGGTGAAGCTGTGGTTCAAATGCTCAATCCTGGAACATCAAGAACATTTCAAGAGTATGGAGAAAGAGTGTTTGCCCCATACATATTTGCTCAACTCGAGAAAAGCATCCGCATCGACCTTGGCTAGGGTGTATACTTACCTGCTAGCCTGAAAGCCTCAATAAGGCAGGAAAGGGCACCAGGAAAAGGGTGGCTCTTTCTACTGTGCTGCCAGAAAGCTGGAAGGACTTCTTTCGAGTCAATGAGAACAAACCCGAATTGTTGGATTTCATGTCATGTCGTTCATCTTCCTCTACCACAGGGCAAGGAACTGTATAATATGCAACAGATGGAAGTGGAGTACTCTGCTCTCCTGCTGAGTCACACTTGGCAGGCCTTGCCCCATGGGTGTAAAAGGATAACCATACGTACTGGTGGTACTGATGCGGTTGAACTGACTGTGGCTTCATTCAGCAAGACAGCTCCTGATGCTGTGGATCGCATTTGGTCTTAGATCAAGCTTTCGGTACATAGCTTTTCACAAAATCATGATGGTTGCCACCATGAGTCCGACACAATGTATGACTCTCCCAATCTTTCATGCGTTCACCGGGTGTCAGACTGTTTCTGCATCCAGAGGAAAAACTTAGAAGTCTTTCCCAGAAGTGAATGATTCCTTCAGTGCACTCCTGTGCATGCCTATGGAGGTCAGTGAAGGATCAATGTTACTGCCAGAGCGATTTGTGGTGCTGAAACGACCGAACCAGTGAGAGCATGGTAGTGAATGATGCCAGGAAACAGCTCTTCGCACAGAAGTCTAGAAACCTGGAGAACTTTCCTCCAACCCAGACAGCACTCAAGCAGCACATCAAGCGCACTTGCTACCAGGCCAATTGTTGGAACCAGATATTGGCCAAGAATCCAGAGATGCCAGAGCCATCTGACTTGGGCTGGACAAACGAAACAACTGGGTGGCAGCCTCTTTGGATCACTCTCCCGGAAGCATCAAAATTGTGCCATGAATAATCCACTGTCGCTGCAAGAAAGGATGCACTGAACTGTGCTCTTGTTCTGGAGACTGTTAGATTTTGATCGTTACCATTAGGATAATTCATAAGTTGTGGATAGTGCTAAATTCATGGGGTAATGAACAGGTTTTAGGTCGTATTTGGAATAGCTTTTTTGGTCTTCTGGGCCCAATTTCTTAAAGCTGCTTACCGGTAATCAAATTTTCGTGCTATAACTGTAGCAGACAAATTTGGTTAGCAAGAAAACAAGGCGTCCACCTTGTGCGTTCACAATGGATTTGCATTGTTACAAAATTAAATTTCGTCCAGTAAGCAGCGTAAGGTTAATACATTTTCGTGTGCTTACGGTTAGCAGTGCTATGAAGTAGAAACTCATACGTAAGCACAGAACCAGCCGATAAGCAGCTCTATAAAATATGGCCCTGGATAGTCAAAGTGGTGGTACACGGGTCATAATTATTTTTTTTAAATAATGACCCCTTAAGTGTCAAAATAGAGGCAAAGTTTATTTAAAAAAAGAAAACATCACTTTTGTTGGCCTAATATGACCTTGAACTTGACCTTATTGCAAATCCCTGAGTTCTGGCGATCTCAAAGTATTGCGTAATGAATTGGCATCCCCAAGTTAGTTTGAAATGACACCTTAAACGTTTTCTAGACTATTTGGTTCAAAAGTTACCACGTTTGTACATTGGCCATGCGGACTGGCGGCCATTTTGGATTTGACCTCTCATGGTCATCGGAGGTCACATCAAACTGTGAAATAAACTACCTGAAAAGGGTTAAGGTGAAGGACTCTGCAGGGGAACCATTCCTTAAGAAATTTGAGAACAAATGACAAATCGCATTTGTAACCATTCAAAACTTGCTATTTTAAGTCAATTTTGACCTTGACCTTGACCTAAATGCAAAACCCTGACTTCAGGCGATCTCAAAAGTATTACCAAATGAATTGGCATCCCCAAGTTAGTTGGAAATGACACCTTAAACGTTTTTTTGGACTATTTGGTTCAAAAGTTAAGCGTGTTTGTACATTAGACCATACGGACTGGCGGCCATTTTGGATTTGACCTCTCAGGGTCATCAGAGGTCAAATCTGACTTCCCTCCACATCTGAAAATAAATCTTATGGTCTAAACTAACTATGCTAGAAGTTTCATGCTTTTGTCAAAAAGTGCACAATTTTCTTGATAAGCCGCTGCACTATAATAACTATAAACAAAACAAACAAATACCGTATTTGCCGGCGTAAAGGCCGCAGTATTTTCGGGTGAGAAAAAATCAAAAAGTCGGGGTGCGGCGTATACGCAACAACAACAAAATTCAGCGGTCAAAACATCATGTCCATTTGCACGTATGGGACTATATGAACGGTAGCATGACTAGACAACGGTACAGGACAATTCTAGAATAACTCCACACAACTTACCGACAATTTTATGTTGCATAGTTGACATGAAGACGAAAAAACTTATTTTTCTAATAAAATCTGCCGATAGATCTAGATCTAAGTCCGTACCATTGCATCGCCAAAAAGTAAAAAAAGGGACAGGCCGTTACTTACGGAGCTAGCTGCCGCGCAACGCAACTGCGCAGGTCTAAAAACGCTATTTCGGATTACACCGCACATGGAGGTAGGGGTATTGTAGGATACCAAATCTGCGTACGATACAGTACTAGCTTAAAAGTCGATGAAGATCTGCTAAATTATGATCATTTTTGAGGTTAACTTCTTGTTGATTTATAAGAATATTGATGAATTTGGTATAGTTTGTAAAAAAAAAAAGAGTGTTCTACAAGAAAATTACGATCATTTTGTTTGGTCCGTTTTTTTTTTCTCTCTCTTTTTTTTTTTTTTTTCCTCTACGAAATGTCAAAGTTGGGGGTGCGGCCTATACGGCGGTGCGGCCTTTACGCCAGAAAATACGGTAACCCTGATATATATAAAATTATGTATACGTCTTTTAACATTGTTTGTTATTTCATGTATTTGTAATCATTTTTTTGTGTACATGCAGGGCCTCTCAGAAAAACAGTATTAATACTGAGAGAGTTACCCTGTTTAAATAAAACGAATAAATAACAAATTCACCAAACTCACCATCCTGGCTTGTTCTACCGGGTCGGAGCTGAGGCTAGCCCTGTGAGTTCCCACCACGAAGATTGGAGGCGAGAGCATGGTGTTGTCCAGAGCATTGCTCCTGTTCTCAGCAGTGTAAGCGTGGATGGAACGCATCCAGAAATCCATGAAATCGAGGTTGGTGAACTCGCTCTCTGCATATTCCACCTGTATGGTAAACAAGTACAGAATAAATTTCCATTTAAATATAATGACTTCTTATATAGGGTCAAAACTATTAAATCCGGCCAAACATCAATTATTTGGGTTTCATAATTGTGCAATGTACAATTTTTTACCATGATATTTTTCCAGTAACATAAGTCCATTATCAACTCATTTTAACACGATACACAATATTATTGGAACAATGTTAGTGCATAAACTAAGTAAGACACTAATTATACGATCAAAGCCAGGCAAAAAAAAAGCTTCTGTCGCTAAGAGAAAAATCTGAATATTTGGATTGATTATTTAAAATGTAAGGATTCACATCAGTCAATTATCACCACATCTTCCTTACCGTATCATCTCCTCGTCGTATTTGAGTTTGTGCTGGAGCGTCAAGTTCATGGGTTAGATTGAAGACTATAATATAAACTGCTCTAGATGAAAGAAAGACCTGAAATCAAGGACAAAATAAGAAATACATAATATTGCAAATAACTTAGTTCACAAAACTACACAAAAACCTGGCCACTCAAATTCACCAAATAGCAGAGGTGCTATTTGACAAGTACATGTATGTATAAAAGATTCTTCATAATTTATTATGCATTGCTGGTGTCAATCATTAACAGATAGAAAAAATAAATAAAACAATCATGATTTTAAATCAAAACCCTACATGTGTCTGCAAAGTATAATAACAAACTTGATGAACGTGACTACGTCTTCATCATGTATCTACCAGAATAATCATCAGTCGTACCTTTGGGCAAGCTACTCATTATAGATACCGTAGGTGTTCTTCAATTCTGATAGTTTATATTTATGTTCATCCATATGGTTCATGTTTTCATGTTATCATGCTAATAGACAGACAAGTATATGGATTTCACTGAGTATGATTACAGGTACACTAAAATGTATGGTTCATAAGCTATCTGAGTAAAAAAAATATATCTAGATTGTCTGCATTCTTATGACCCTGTGACCCCTAAGAGGTCAGGTCATGAGGTAATGTACAGCCTACATATTAGGTCAATAAACTTTAAGGTACCTGATGGGTAGTGTAGTAGACAGATTGTCCAGCAAAGTCCCATATACTCAAGACGATTTTCTTTGAATCGTCCTGCTCCGTCTCCTTCTCTGCCAGGAGATCCGTCTTGCCGTCCTCGGCCTCTTTGAGGAGTCTCTCGACCTGAGAGGTCACAAGGTTAAAGGTCTCTTCGTCCAGTGACTTGGCCAGGTCCTCAAGCTGCTCTGCTTCAGCCTCAGCCTGCTGCTAATACGGGTCATTGCAGAAAAAAAAATAGTGATAAGGATGATGAAAATAATGAGGATGATGATAATAATGATTATGACGATGATACCCTTACAAAAAAGTTGTATAGAATTCTATAGAACGCTTTATAGAGTTCTATAGAACTCTATAACATTCCAGATTCTCTATAGAACTTTTAAAAATTCTCTATAGAAAGCGGTTTCCTCTATAGAATTCTATAGAATAAGTTTTCTATAGATTTAAATTTCTATAGAAAAGTTAATTCTCTATAGAATTTTTAAGGTTGTCTATAGAAATCAGTTTCCTCTATAGAATTCTATAGAATAAGTTTTCTATAGATTTAAATTTCTATAGAAAAGTTAATTCTCTATAGAATATTTTAGGTTGTCTATAGAAATAAGTTTTCTATAGATTGAAATTTCTATAGAAAAGTTAATTCTCTATAGAATTGTTAAGGTTGTCTATAGAAATGAGTTTTCTCTATAGAATTCTATAGAATAAGTTTTCTATAGATTTAAATTTCTATAGAAAATTTAATATAAAAAATGGCGTCCCCACTTCTCTATAGGATTTTTAAGGATGTCTATAGAAATCAGTTTTCTCTATAGAATTCTATAGAATAAGTTTCCTATAGATCTAAATTTCTATAGAATTCTATAGAATTTTTTTTCTATATGAAGATATGTATCTCATGCATATTCATGATAATTTGCATGTTTTCACAGAAAATGTAATTATCATGATCTGTCAAGCAAATGTGACAATTAACATCAATTTTGTGATTTATATTTTCTTAGACAATTATTGACAAATATAATATATATGTACGATTTTTTTAAACATGTAACTTAAGACTTAAAATAGATATATTAATATATGTAATTTACTAACCAGTAAAAACATGTATAATTTTGTATATGTATGTAAGATCTCCGCACTACTTAATTAACAATATATACTCAACTGTATTTTGCTTCAAATGATCATTGTGATGGAGCAATTGCAGGAGTCTATATAAATATGGTTTAGTCGGTGGCCAGATGTCATGCAATGTTGATTATTAATTATCAATTGATTGCTGGTCGCTACTGAATAATAAACTGGTTTTCAACTGGTAAATAATGGTCTATAGAATTATTTACAACAAAACTTCTATAGAATTCTATAAAAAATATCTATAGAATTTCTATAGGCCATTCTATAGAATGTTTTATAGAGATTATATAGATGTCCGTTATAGATTTCTATAGAATTTGTATAGAAAAGTGGCCCACTTTTCTATAGAATCTCTATAAAACATTTCTTTAGAATTGCTATAGAATAAAATGGTCTATAGAATTCTTTATAAAAAAATTCTATAGAATTCTATAAAACTAATTCTATAGAATTTCTAAAGGCCATTCTATAGAATGTTTTATAGAGATTCTATAGAGGTCCGTTATAGATTTCTATAGAATTCTTATAGAAAAGTGGCCCACTTTTCTATAGAATTTCTATAAAACATTTCTATAGAATTGCGTATAGAAATTCTATAGAATTTTTTTTATAGAATTCTATAGAACTTTTTTGTAAGGGTATTGAAGGTGAAGAAAATGATTATATTGACAATAATGATGATGACGATGATATTGAAGGTGAAGAAAATGATTATATTGACAATAATGATGATGACGATCACTGATGATGATGATAATGATAATGTTAATAATAAAAACGTTGATGGTAATGATGATGATGGTAGTAATAATGATGATAATGATGGTGATGAAGATGATGATAATAATGATGATGAAAATTTTGATACCGGTATCGATGATTATGACAATGATGATGAGGACGGTGATGACAATGATGATGATGATATTGATAATAATAATGACAATCAAGGGAGCCCATTTAATTACTGTGGAAGACCAACTGTGCACGACTGTGAGCTTCACTCTGATGTTTCTGCACACTTGACTACATATTTGACTGCTCTTAAACTCCAAAGCTATGCTCATTTTCTCTCAAACAATTTATTCCAATGCTTATCACTGTTTAAGGGGTAGTCATATCATCTGATAAGAGCCAGAGGGCATTAACTGTGTGTAGAAGTGTAGATTGATTTTCAGAATGATGAAAAATTGATGTTTAAGCAGGTTAAATACTTAGGCGAAGCTGAGAAATTGCTAGCTAATATGGAAATGCTAATACCAGTAATTGACAAATTATATCTGCATGATAACCTTTTCTCAAGGTTTGATGGTGTAATGTCAGACAAGGCATTAAAAACCTGTCCTCACCTGCTTGTCGCCGGCATTGTCACTGCTGCTGTCTGTCTCACTGGTGATCCATACATCATCCTTAGAATCCTCCTTGCTGTGCGACGATTCCTCCTGCTGCTGGATGACGGGACTTGAACCCTTGACCTTCTCTTCCTGGGCCCTCTTCTTCTTGTTCCACAGGACCTTGGCGATATTGAGAGCCAGGGCCTGTGTGTAACTATCCTGGAGACTTGACGAATCATCTAGGATTTTCAAGAGGGAATTGATCACGTTTTGACTTAGCCCTACTACGAATATGCAAATAATACTCACAAGTGAGGGCATTAGTAACTAGATGGACCTTCGACTGCGCACAGTCGAAAATGATGCCTCCGCCATTGGGCGATTATACCAACCAAAGCAGAAGCAATTTTTAACAGGTTCTCAGAATATCGTGATTACAAGCTTTTTTTCATATACATGTATGACCCTTTGATCTTTGACCTCATGACCCTAAAATCTAATCAGTTCATTGGCTCTGCAAGATACATACATGTCCTGAGTTTGATAGTAATCCATGTGTCAGTTCTAATGAGAATGCGTTCACAAGCTATTTTTGCATACATAATGAGCCCCATGACCTTTGACATTTGACCTCATGACCCCAGAATCTACTCAGTTTATTGGCTCTGCAAGATACATACATGATCTTAGTTTGGTAGGAATCCATCAATCTGTTCTAATGATAATGCGATCATAAGCTATTTTTGCATACATAATGAGCCCTGTGACCTTTGACCTCATGACCCCAAAATCTAATCAGTTCATTGGCTCCGCAAGTAACATACATGAACTAAGTTTGGCCGGAATCCATCAATCTGTTCTTCAGATAACGCGATCACAAGCTGTTTTTACATACATAATGAGCCCTGCGACCTTTGAACTTTGACCTTGTGACCCCAAAATATAATCAGTTCATTGGCTCTGCAAGATACATACATGATATAAGTTTGGCAAGAATCCATCTAACGGTTCTTGAGATAACGCGATCACGAGCTGTTTTTGCATACATAATGAGCCCTGTGACCTTTGACTTTTGACCTCGTGACCCCAAAATCTAATCAGTTCATCCGCTCTGCATGATACATATATGACCGAAGTTTGGCAAGAATCCATCAATCGGTTCTTCAGATAACGCGATCACGAGAACGGGACGTACGTACAGACGTACGGACGGACAGACGGACAACCCAAAAACATAATGCCTCCGGCTACTTCGTAACGGAGGCATAAAAATTACCCACACAATGTACCTTTGGAACAGTCTAACACGCCCGAGGGTTTTTGGACTGTTTTGACGGTACCGAGTGTGGGTAATTTTAATAATGCCCGTTTAGAATGATGTGTATTATTTGTTTAATAAGATTATGTTTTATTTGTTTTATAAAACGATGTTTTAAAACATGATTTTACTAATGACCGGTAAATTTTGGCATTTGATAAATATCCAAATTACGTGTTAGGCAAAATAAATGCCTGGTCACGTGTACGTTCTCAACCAATCATTTGATTAAGATTCACGTCATCATCTTAAAACAGTTGGTCACTGCATATAAAGTACATATACATGTAGCTAACACATCCCTAGGTCGATGTAATGACGCTTGATAGAACAAGCTTTAAATCTCCCTGATTCTGTAGGAAAAATGAAATAGGATTTAAGACGTTTACATACCGACAGTGTTTTTAGACGTCTCTTGCTTCTCCCCTTCTTGTACCTTCCAACCTGTTGCATTCTGGATGTTGATTTCACAGGCATCCATTGTGTCAATCCCATCTGTGCTCACCTCTCCTGAATTGTAACTAGAAATAGAATAATGAAGCAAAATATAGAAATAATCGATCTATGCAATATTAGGGCGTGACGGTTCTACATAATTTAAGGATCACCCTCATGCAAAGAATGTAGATGGTGATAGAAAATGGATGTGGCATGTTTCGGAACTGAACACTTAATATTCATCAGAAACTCTAGCTGTGACCTACCCTTGGCCAGTAAGTGACCTCTTCAGACTGGTCTTGCCAACACGGTCCTGGCCCACAAGCATGAGTCTGGTCCTGAAGATAGGCTTGGTCCCGTTTGTCGCTGCTTGCTTGAAGGCCTCCATCGCCTCTGGACCACGAGATAGGATCTCTGCCGGAGCTCCATCTTGTCCTAGAGATGCTGCAGGAAGAAACAAAGGAACAGTAAATAGATTTCACACATGTGTTGACTTGAATATATAATGATGATAATATCAATAATAATAACAACAACAATACTACTGATGATAATGTTATCATAGAGTGCACTATAAACATTAAGCTCCTCTATGTGCTGTACGAGCAAAATATGAAGTAATTTAAATACATTACGGTACTAATTCTTGATTTTGTCTTTGCTGAATAAATAATAATAATAACTTAATGGTATAAATGTCCTTGTATATAAGTACACTTTGAGATTTTTAAATTCAATAATTTCCTTTGGCAAGATATTAAATCAATCTATGTTAGCCCTTGTCCACCCAAGTGTAGTGAACAGGTATCCGGTAGGAAAACTTCCTTAAATGCTCTTGGGCCTTATCATGGTAGCCGTGCTTATGCTGAGGTAATTTAGGGTCATCATCATCATCATCATCATCCATCATCCATCATCCATCATCATCATCATCATCATCATCATCATCATCATCATCGTCGTCGTCGTCGTCGTCGTCGTCGGTGCTGATTTGTGCTTGCGAGCTTGTCACAAATAATAGTAACAATGTCGTTTTTAGAAGAATGTGTTAGATCATTGATGTAAATTAAAAACAGTAGAGGACCTAGGATAGAACCTTGTGGTACGCCATGTGTAATAGAAGAAACATTGGAGAAATTATTATTATTAACTACATATTGAGATTAGTTTCAAACCAAGATGACAGACAAATTGGAGTGTTGTTCTAGTTTCCGAGTGGTGAGTCAACACACTGATTACTGAGACATTGCCAGACATATAGTGCAGTGGCGTACCTGGGGGACTTCGTCAGGGGGGGACAAGCGACCGAAACAAACAAAAAAGGCGATGCTAATTTTCACTTCTGGCGAGCGAGCGAGCAAAAAAAAAAATCTTTAAGTAACGTTTAGTATATAAACTGGTATTGTTGCAAGTCGGGGGTGGGCACATTCACTTGTTAGCGACGTTAATTTCATTTTTTGCAAACGAGCGTAGCGAGCAAGAAAAAAATCACTTCTTTTTTAATAATTGCCACTTAAACTTGGTTCAACTGTCCCATGCAGGGCGCGGGAATAATATTGTGTTTAGGGTGATTTTATACCAATTTTAGCTAGCGAGCAAAAATACATCTTTCTCTCAATGAATTGTTATATAAAATTTGTTACATTGTTGCAGGTCGGGGGAGGGCACAATCGTGTTTAAGGCAATGTCAATCCCATTTTGGCGGGCAGGCAACCCCCTACATTTCTCTTTTTAATGATATTGTAGCAGGTCAGTGGTGGGCACATAATTCCTTGAGCTAGCGAGCGAGCGAAAAAAATCACTTCTCTTTTATAGGGAAAATATGGTACATAAAACTTGGGTTCATTGTTCCATGTCAGGGACGTGATTATTAAAAGCGATGTTATTTCTATTTTGGCGAGGGAGCATAGCGAGGGAGCAAAATATTTGTAATGATAATTGGTTCATAAATTTCAGTTTTTTTTGTTGCAGGTCAGGGCTTACACAACCATGTCTAAGGTGATGTTAATTCCGTTTTGGCGAGCACGAGCACACCAAAACTTCTTTGAATAACGTTTGGTACATAATTATTAACTGGTTGTTGCAGGTTGGGGCGGGCACGTTAGCGATGTCAATTCCATTTTGGCGAGCGAGCATAGCAAGCAAGCCAAAAAAATAAATTCTCTTTTAATAGATATTAATAAATAAACTTGTTTTTATTGGTGCAGGTCGGGATGGACGCAATCGCGTTTAACGCGATTCAATTCCTTTTTGGCGAGAGGGCGAAAAAACTCCTCCATTTTTAATGATATTGTTGCAGGTCAAGGGTGGGCACAATTGTTTCCATAGCAATGTCTATTCATTTTATTCGCGAGCGAGCGTAGCGAGCGAGAATAATGAATTAGTCTCTTTTAGTAACATTTGGTACATACATTGTGTGTTATTGTTGCCATGGTTGCAGGTCGGGGCCCGTAGGGGCAGGCACAATTGTATTCTAGGCAATGCTAATCCTTTTCTTTTTTTCAGGGGGACGAACAAGTGAAAACATTTAATACAAAATAGGCTAGCAAGCAGTTCGCGCCAGCGAAGAGTTTCGAATTTTTTATATCACTTATATTTTCCTATTTTCAGAATATTTTTCTGGTGGGGTAGGGGGAAAGATGCGTTAAAAGTTTTCGAAGAATCTCAAAAGCGAAAGGAGTGAAGGGAGTTCGAGCGACCGAACTGGTCATGGAGAACTTTTGCATTTTCAAAAGTAGAATTGAAGGATTCGGTATAGGCCTACACTAAATTTTCAGGAAAAAAACTGTACGTTTTGAAAATATCTGGGGTCAACTGCCCCCCCCCCCCCCACGGTGCATACGGCCATGGTCTTTTTTTTTTAATTTCCCCATTTTTTTTCCTTTCCTTTTCTTTTCCCTTTTTCTTCCTTTTCTCTTCTTCTTGCTTTTTTCTTTCCTTTTCCTTTTTTCTCTTTTTTCCTTCCCTTTTCCTTTTTTCTTTTTCTTTTTCTTTCCTTTCCTTTCTTTCTTTTCTTTCCCCTTTTCCCCCCTTTTTCTTTTTTCCCCTGGAGCCCGTCAGGGGGGGGGGCACTCTGCCCCCCCTGCCCCCCCCCTCAGGTACGCCAGTGATATAGTGCCAGGTAGAGGGGCATAAATCGAAACTTTAAAAAAAAAAATTATAAAAATGATTTTTAAAAAAACGGGAAAACCGTCCAATTGAAAACGGATAGAGCCATGGACGGTCGGATACCGGACGGTTAAACGTTTTACAGCACCAATCATCATCATCATCATCATCATCATCATCATCATCATCATCATCATCATCATCATCATTACAATGTACATACTCTCGACTATACCCATTTGACATTAAAACGATCGCAGTGTTTTGGTTAAATATATATTTGTATGTAAAACAATTTTTGATCTAGATACCATTCCCCTCAGTCCAATAACAGGAGTACCTACATAATCCCCACTTTTCAGATGCTTAGGACTACTTTAGAAAGAAAGCAATTGCATGAGAAAGAAAAATTGAAATTAAAAGTGGTATCGCTATTTCAAAGAATGCATACATTCGAAAAGACATAAAAACATAAATTGAGAAATTTAGGCTTAGCCCTTACTCTTTACCTTCTCCTCTGAGTGCAATACTAGTGGTTGTGCCGTAGACATCTAGGAGAACCCAAACAGGCTTGCTGACATCAATGTCAGTTGGTTTTAATTTGTCCATGGAAACATTCTCATTGTTCACAAAAGAAACTACCTCCCTATCTTTAGTCACATAGTACGAAAGTATATTGCCCTTTTCATTGTGCCTGGATTGCAACCCCTTTGCCCAGTAGCCCGGCTGCGAGGACAGATTGGGCATCGCAAACGGGGGGAGTTGGTCCGAGGAGATAGTCCCCGGGGGCTTGTTGGTGAAGCCATAGCGCATGGCTCCAGACCAGCTCCCACCGGCAGCTCTAATCTCCACGGTAACCTTCTCTCCGATGGAATGCGGCTCTGCACTGAACACGATCCCATTGCTAAAGCTGCCAGAGCGTGTGGCCGTGTGGTCATCCTCGATTTCAATATTCTTGCCGTGGCAAAATTTGCATAAAGTCAAAGGCTGCATGATGCTTGTTGGTGTGTGTGGCAGGCAGGACACAGTAGTAGTCCCACACTGACACCTTCATGTGATGTATCTTGTTAGCTTCCGTCCATGGTTGCAAACTGGTCACACACAGAAGAATTTACGCCATCCTGCACAGATTTACATCGTGCTCACTGTCTTTTAATTCTGTAGAAATGAATGAAGGTGGAACTGTTACTTTGAGAATAATATGCTGTTTCTGTTAAAAGTGAACTGATAAACCGATCCCCCTCCCCCCCCCCCCCCCCCCCCCAACAAAAGTATGATCACAAAATTTCTGAGATAGCCGATGCCAATATATTCAGGAATCTAGCCTAATTTCACTAGTCTCTATACCGGTAAATGTAATCCTTGCTTGCATGGTGATATACAAAAAAGAGGGGAGAACATCCCCTCTTCTTTATTCATCTTCTTTCATCTTTCTCCTATCAATATACTGCTACTACTTTTTCCGCGCTTGTTCAGAAACCTATCCAAAATTTGACCCGTAACATGCCCAAAACAAAGTAAATATTCATTAAATGTCCAAATAAAGATCACGAGTTAAAAGTTGTTATGTTTATTACCGGTACCTGTTTCGTGTCAATTTTCTTGTATTTTTCGGAAAAACATTGATATTAGTATACACTTTTTCACAGGTTTCACGGCAAACTCCGAGATTCAATATAACAAAATGTATGAACCACAAATTCTGAATTTCTAGAGATACGTTGAGGCAAAGAATGAAATAATATAATTGTAAGATTGTAAGATTTTATTGACTCTATCGACCCCCTCTCGGGGTATGAGAGTACAAACATATTTACAACATAGTATCAATATAACAATAGTATAACAATGATAAACATGTGATAACATGTAAATCGATAAACATAATAAGATAATATAAACAAAGACAAACATGTGATAATATGAACAATAATAAACATGTGATAATATGAACAATAATATGAACAATAATAAACATGTGATAATATGAACAATAATATGAACAATAATAAACATGTGATAATATGAACAATGATAAACATGTGATAATACAAATAAACATATTTACAAATCAAGGCGAACTGGGCAATTCACCCTCCTACCGCTACGAGTGTGCCTAACAACATTGCTTATTTGTGAGCTATCATTTACAGTATTACCATCTACCCTTGAATCTTTTGAAAAATATGACATAATGATTCTAACAAATTTTGCTAATTTCTTTAGCTGGCAAGCGTGAGCTGTATTAAAAACCTTATCCATGTGCAACGAACTTGGTCTTAAGCTACTACCACACAAGTTATTTGGTAAATACATTTTTCTTTCATTTTGAAAGAATGGACATACAAAAATATAATGAAATTCATCACCAATATCTGTTGGTGTACAGAGTGGGCATTGCAAATCATCTACTACATTTGCATCAAATCTACCTTTATTAACTGGTAATCTATGTGTTCTGCATCTAAATTTACTTAAAGTTATTGCTTCCTTCTGACATAATATCTGCAGGTATTTTTCATAAACCAACTCATTCTTAAACATCCTATAGTTCGTGCAAATACGATTTGACCAGGTAGCTGCGCTCCATTCCTGAATAGACATGTCAGAAAGCCTGGTTTTCATAGTATTCATAATCCAGGCAGCACTATATCCTTCTCCTTGAGCTCGCCAGACGTTCCCAAGTCCTGCATAGTCAAAACTGTCTGCAAGAAACTCGACCCATTGTGACTTTATATTAACTAAACTTTGTCCTTCACTTTGCAACTGCAACAGAAACTTAAAAAGAATCAATGAATACTTTGATTGCTTCCCTTTAACTAATCTAACCCAATATCCAATCATCCTACACTTAATTTTATCGAGTATTTTACCACGTCCAGTTTCACCATAAACCATGCAGTCAGGTGTGCACTTATTTACAAACAATATCGTTCTTAAAAATTTTCTTTGGAAAACTTCAAGTTGATCTATACACTCATAGCCCCAGACCTCAGCACCATATAATAGAATTGGCAAAACTAAGTGATCAAATAAATGACATTGTGTATCAACAGATAAATGCAACCTTTTTGCCTTTACTAACATACTATACATCGCCTTTCGAGCTTGTGTGACCTGTTTAGCAATTGCTTTTTTAAAGTTACCATTATAATTAAACGTCACTCCTAAATATACAAAGTCATAAACAACTTCCAGTACACCACCATCATAAACAAATTCTGGAATTCTTCTAACTTTCCCACGTGAAAAAACAACAATTTTTGTTTTGCTGGCATTAACAGTTAAGTGCCAAGTATCACAATAATCTTTCACTGCATTTAGGGCTTTTTGCAACTCTTCAGGAGTTTCTGCTAGAATAATTGTGTCATCAGCATATAACAAAGAAAATAACTCCTTATATATTTCAATACCATCAAAAGGCAACTTATTTTTAATAATAGTATTCAAAAATTCCAAGCCCTTGTACGAGTTTCCTATAGATTGTTGGAAATCGTTCAAATAAATAGCAAACAAGAGAGGTGAGAGGTTTTCACCTTGACGCACTCCAATATTGCATGTAAATAAACTGGACATGTCTCCCTCGTTAGCAACACATGATTTAGCACACCTGTACATGTTCCTTATAACATTAAAAATCTTGCCTTTTACTCCCATTCTAAACATTTTAACCCATAATGCTGCACGGTCAACCAAATCAAAGGCTTTCTTATAGTCAATGAATGCACAATAAAGGCGTTTAGAATTCTTTAAATAAACATCAATAATAGATTTTAAAACATATACATTATCTGTGATTGAATAGTTGGACCGGAAGCCAGCTTGCTCTTCTCCTAACAAACTCTCATCCTCAAAAAACTGAGTGACCCTATAGTTCAAAATTGATGTAAACAGCTTACCTAAGCAACTCAATAAAGTAATGCCTCTATAATTATCAGGGTTTGTATTCTCTCCCTTATTCTTAAATATAGGAATAATTATCCCAATACACCATTCTGTAGGAACAATACCAGAATCCAATACAACATTAAAGAACTTAACTACAACCTGAAGAATCTCCAGGGGGCAACTTTTAAGGAACTCATTTCTAATAGAGTCCCTTCCACAAGCTTTAGTATTTTTAAGCTTCTTAATCATCATGTCAACTTCCTTCAAAGTAATAGGAACATCGAGACAAACATTTTCCTGAGATAACTCTTGCATAACAATTGGGGGTTCTGGCTCATCAACCTCCTTATAACTTAGACGACTAAAATGATTAAAAAAATCCTTTAATGAAACATTACCAATATCTTTCTCCTTACGTTCATTCTTACCATTCAGTAGCTGCCAATATTCCTTAGGATTTTTTGTCCGCAATGAACGTAATGATTTATTCAAGTCCTGAAAATATAACCTCTTTCTACAACGTAACAAATTCCTATAAGATTTCCCTGCACCATCATAATTACTTGAATCAACAGGAACATCAGAGTTCCTCATCAATTTTACCTTCCTCTTCCATCTATTTTTAACATTCAAATATTCCTTCCGAGCATCTCTACATTCAGTATCAAACCATGGCTGTTGACTTTGCTTACTCTGACTGTTACCTGATTTACTTCCATCTTTTTTATGATGCTTTAATTTACACACTCCAACTTCCTTTGCTGTACTCAAAAACATATCGCACAAATGTGAATAAAAAATATCAATACCTTCTTGATTAACATCAGCTTCAAGTTGATCTACATATTTATGCATTACCTCGCTATAATCTTTAGTATGCTGCTTAAAGTCTAACATACTATTACTATTCCATTGAAAGGCGAGATAATTTGACTTGTCTAGCCCTGTGCGTGCTTCCCTACTTTCATTTCTCAATGAATCACTGTTCAGAATATCTTCAGATTGCAAGGTCAGCATAATAGGGCAATGTACATCAGACAAACATCTATCAAAAATATCAACATTAAAATCTTTTACTAATGGAAATAATCGTTTTGACATAATAGCATAATCAACAGTGCTACGGCCACCATTCTTATTAAAACAGGTATACTTTCCAATAGTGTGATCACTACCTGCTCTACCATTCACAATTCTTAAATCAAAACTTTGGCACATCTCAATAACTTTCTTGCCATTATTATTAACAACTGTATCATTATTAGAACGAGAATTAAAAATATCTGTATCATACATGTCCAAGTCACCATCACAAGCTCCTAGGCTGGACTGGTCCACAAAATCATCTACATCCAAAAAATCATCAAGCATCCCTGTTCTGGCATTAAAGTCGCCTAATAAACAAAATGGTGCATTATGTTTACTTTTAATATCAACGATGTCATTACATAAATCATCGAACACTTCATGAGAATAATGAATGGATCCCTCACATGGGAGATAAATAGCACCAAGAATAAACGGAAAGCCTAGAAGCTCACTCCCGACCTTCACCCATATGACGGATTCTGAGAGAGTAGGCTGAATTCGTGTAGAACACTCAAAAATAGATTTTTTCATTAAAATACACATACCATGAAAACCACCATACTGCTGCTTATTCGAGCTCTTTTGTATGCTATGACATTTATATTCGGACAAGTAAGTATTTAAAAGATCGGGTGTATCTGTTTTTGTTTCAGTGAGACATATTATATCAAAATTTCTAGAGTATAAATCCAAAAGTCCAGTGTCAAGTTTACTCTTTAAACCATTAACATTAAGGCTGAGCATTGAAAGATTTGAAAGATTTGAGAGAGGGCCGAATACTTCCTAGCTGGAGACTTCAGTAAACAGGCCAGACTGTTTCAATCGATCTTCCGACCAGCCTAGCCGACGGAAAAGGTCATCCGGTCCATGAATAATTTGTTTCCTGGGATCACCTTTCAGGATACAGTGCACCTTTCCGTCAATTGTCCACACCCTCTCCACCTGGTCGTCCTGCTTGACGGCGTGTAGTAACTTGGCACGGCCAGGTGCCAAGTGCTCGGACACCATAATGTCTTTGTGTTGAGAGTCCCTCAACTTCCTCTTGTTGCGGAGGATGTCAGTCCGCAGATCCCGGCGGACAAATCTGGCGACGATTGGCCTTGACCTGTTTGGCTGGGGGCGTCCAATCCTATGGCTGGTGCTGATGTCAGCCCCCACCACCTTAATGCCAGTAGATGCCGACACCTCGATGACAACATCATTGGTGTTCTCCCCTTCCTTCTCCGGCACCCCCCGCAGCACAATGTATAATTGCACTGGACTAATTTGGTCTATAGGAATTTTCTGGTAATGCCTAGTTTTTTTCTAGAACCTGGCCATCCATGCATGTACTTGTACATGTACAAAATTTTGCTTATTTATCATTTCATTATCATGATTATAAGATAAATGCGGCAAAAATGATTTAGACTAATTTAAAAAATATAATCAACGTTGCAATTTGTCCATTATCTGTTTATGCTAGGAAATACACAATAGTCTAATAACTAAATATTTGTTGGTAAAAATCTTCGGAAATGTATGATTTTTAATTTTTACTATATCAATAAATACATGTAAGAACCGATTTGTTATTGATATAATAATGGCAATAACATATTGATTATTGTGAGCGTTGATAGACTCAACGTCAACCGAGTATTTTTAACAATCATACAATGTTAACCATTTTTATCATGTTTATAGAATAGTGTTTGGACAATTATGGTCTAAAAGACAATACTTACGATCATGTTGTCACGGATCAGGAATCTCCAGACTACATGGTGATATTTGCATGTCACGCGTCACATATTAATTGAGATATATTACCCAAAATTGAACACTTTTCCATCCGTTGCATCCACACCTCAATACATAGATCTCAATTGCCTTCAGTGTATTAAAATGAAACCACTACACTACACGTACAGGTAATCTCGCACAGGCTCGCAGACAATCGTGTACGGTGAAAAAATTATGGCTTCGATGGTCGTGTAGGTGACGGTATTTTGGTATCTGCGCAGATTGAACTGCGCATGCCGTAAATGTTTACCTTTATCCAGGCGGTCTGACTGTAGCTATTACAGGAAAAAACAGTCCTTTAGGGGTTTTAATCACAATAAATTATGACTACATAATACAAATGTAAGAAGTTACACAATTAAATATATTAAGAGTACGAGCGAACATTTGGGGAAAAATTATCTTGATCGCTTTTAATTGGGAGCAGAAAAGGAAAATCCGGGGCACGTATCAGAAGAATCGAAACGGATATTTATTAGAAAAGGAGCAGATAGTAGCTGCGCTATATAAATTGCCCTAAATTGACCTATTATTTATAAATATCATTACTTGTCAAAGGAAAAGGATAGAACACCATGGATACTTTCTTTTCTATCTTTTAGAATTAACAACAAATATATGGCATCATTGGAGCTGTCTAGGGCGAATTTTTGCATAGGCCTACGTTGCATTTCATCATTAACTTGCGATATTAGATATTTGGTGGTGGTGGTTATTTTACCTGACTGCTAAAAGAGGATAAATGCTTGTAAGTAAGCAACCAGACGACCGGCGGCTTTAGGTCCTCTCCGAGGGACCTGGTAATGATCGAGGATTAATGCCTTACTCCGACAAAGGGCACAAGCGCATCTCCTTGGTTTCTAACCCGGGCCTCCGGATTACAAGACCACTGCTCTACCGACTGAGCTTGGGTAGTGAGTTCAGTGAAACCACTCTCTCCTTTGCTCTATTCTCTCTCTTTTATTTTCTCTTTTTTTTTCATTTTTTTTTGGGGGGAGGGGGGGGGGTCGTACTCGTAGGTGCACCATATACTCCATGACCATTTCCCCCCATGTATCCTTGGCTACACCACTTACAATTTGAGCATTGATTGAGATGGGGCGGATCCATGACTTTCCAGGAGCACAAATCCGACTAACCATATTCATGTAAGCAGAAAGGAAGTAGTCCTACTAATAATCCTATTATTCAAAAATCTTAATTACTGACTATAAAAGAAAGGAAGAAATAAAAAGTATATACCGGTAGGTAATCAATATTTTCAGGTGCTTTTATTGATAGAAAAGGGGGCACTTTTGTGGTGTACATCACCTAGGTTTCTATCGGTCATTGATGATATACAGTTACATTTTAAAGGTAATACAAAGTTTTGGTTATAGGGTCATGAATTTGGTTCAAATGAACATATTGGAAGCATATGCGATCCTACAATATTCAGTGATCGTTGTCGCGGTTGAAATCTAGTCTAAAGTTATAAAAATGTAAATTATAAACTCTTTGTGTTGTATAGCTCCCTCTCAAGGTCAAGATATTACTTAAGCTATAAAACTATGTTTCTTGACTAAAATTGACCGATTAGCTATTCCCGTTGGGAAATTATATATCACAACTATATATTCTGAGATTTTCATGGTTGCAGCTACCATTGTACGGCCGTAGGCGCTATTTGAAATTTATCAAAATTTACCGGGAGCACCGGTAAATTTTTATATTCCATTTTTCTCGAAAGCAGAAGTGTTTTAGAGGCTAAATTTTCTAGTGCTTATAATACATCCACAGGGGCATCCAAATATATCAAAATTGTAAAGAATCACTGTCCACCCAATTTTCAAAATTTCCCAAAACTTTGTATTATACCCGAGAAGTGCAAACTGGGTGTCGCTCACATGTTCATTTCAGTGGTGTCCCTGCTTGTAAAGGGACACTACCTGCGCATGATGTATTGCGCCCCTTACGATAATAGGACTATTTAGAAAGCGCTGTACACAGTAACAGGAACAAATTACAAACAAATGGCAGATAAATAATAATCTTTCAGTTCTACCCCTCTCTCTCTCTCTATGTATATCTTTCTCTCTCCAAATTGCAACTGATATCCCCTTTCTTTTCTGTTATTCTTCCTCTTTGTTCCCTTCCCTTTATCTCCTCTTTTCCTTTTTCCCCTTTCCTTCCTTCTTTCCTATTTTGTTGATGGGGGGAGGGGGGGGGGGGGCAAGGCCCTTTCGCCCCCCGATCTTCCTTTTTCCCCTTCTTTTCTTCTTCTTCTTCTTTCTTTCCCTTTCTCTCCTCTTTCCCTTTCCTTTCCCTTCTTTTTCTTCTCTCTCTCCCTTTTTTTTTTTTTTTTTTTTTTTTTTTTTGGGGGGGGGGGGGCAAGGTCCGCTCGGTTTCAAGAAAAAACACTCAACCGATCTATAGCTTTAGTACAATTATATGATAAATAAATAATGCTATTGCGAATACAGAACATGTAGGTGTATTCATGGATTTATGAGAATCGTTCGATATACGCTTGAGAACCAAATTCTACTTTCAAAAATTCACTTTAATATGGAACTTGCAGAGTAGTATATGTAACAGTGTTTCTTCAAATAAGACACTTATAATTATTTGTTATATCATGCTGTTATCTTAGCTATATTTGTTATTTATTTGTTGTACTGTACTAACCCTCTACATGCAATGTTATCTTTAATTGTACATCTAGCATTGAATTCACTACCTTAGCACCATTTTCTCTTATCTTAACAATGTTACCAAGTCCCTTTAAAGGTCGGGTGACATCCAAACATAAGTTGATTCCTGTTAATGTGCAGGGCTGCAAACAACTCATATTTTGTTATTCAAACCTCTAAATATTCCTCATAGATTGTTTAATATTTGTTTAGAATAATTTGTTCAGACCTGCTAAGCTCCACCCTAAAAAAAATGCTCCAGATATCATTCACCTAATGACATCATCTGTCAATCATTAGTGAGCTAACAAGAGACAGTGGTATGTAGCTGTACCAGAGCTGACCTCCTGTTACAATAGACCATACGATACCAACATAGGAGTTGCTATGTCAGACATACTGTAGCATCACCAGGAAAGGATAGATAATAATTTTTATGGGGGTATTATATGAAAGAATACAATTCTTAAAGTTGCGATCATGTGCTGAGCTGGAAGAAGTTACATACCTTTTGCAAACATTTTGTATTGAACATATTGTTCAATAACACGCTGGTGGTTAAAACTGCTTCAAAATGCAATAAATATGACCTCAGAACACATTGTTTTATTATTTGTTATTCAAACTTGTAATCATTGTCATCGTCATCAATCTGGCATCTACCTGCTTTATTTACTTTCTTGTCTGTGTATTAACTACAGCTAGATTTCTTATCGTTTGATAGATTGAGTAGATACCACAGCCTGCCGGTCTTTACCGACAAGTCACCGCATTCATGTAAACTGAACGAATCAATTAAAGTCAAATAATTTATCATCGCTCTATAATGAATTATTTCACGTTTTAACATACCAGCATTCGTATCCATCACGCATGAACATTTAGCAGGTATCTTAAATGTTCGTTTTGATTATTTCCTCTCCACTTCTTTTCCCTGTTTGATACTAATAAAATGTTCAAATTTCTCAAAGCAAAATATTATATTCATATTTCTGTATGCAATAGAGAGAGGGAATGAGAGAATATGGTAAAGTCTAATTCCACTCCCAAAATAATTTGCTTTTAATAGATGCCGAAAAACAAGAAACAGAGCAAACACAAATTTGAGTAAAACCGGATAACTAATAGGGAAGTTCTGATTTTTTTGTTGAGGTATGACAAACTATGGAACTTAAAAAATCACTACACAGATTGCCAATTTGGTTTTCAGTTTGTGACGTCATGGCCTCACTGCTTATCAATTGCTTTA
This sequence comes from Strongylocentrotus droebachiensis, assembly GCA_035222895.1. Taxonomy (NCBI): domain Eukaryota; kingdom Metazoa; phylum Echinodermata; class Echinoidea; order Camarodonta; family Strongylocentrotidae; genus Strongylocentrotus; species Strongylocentrotus droebachiensis. The sequence goes on from JAVYIG010005263.1 coordinate 112,823, forward strand.
TATAAATATTTGTCCGATTAATTTCTTTGTTTATCCCCCCAAACTTGATTTCCCCATGCTTTTGCCCAGGTCGTATGATTTGTATCATATTGCGTGCATATACATTTCACGAATCTTACATGAACTTTGAAGAATTTATACTATTTTCTGAATATTGTATATTCATATTCATTGATTTGTATATAAACAGTTTATCAAAATTCACATTTTTCATGATTTAACTTTTAAAAAATTACTCTTTATTTAATAGTGCATCCACACAAAAACATATTACTATCAAGTATAACTTAGATGCTGGTGTGAGGATATATATATATTTTTTTAGGGGGAAAAATTGGAAATGTATTTTATCAATATAAAGAAAACAATTAGTGGATAGTGAGGCAATGACGTCACAGACTCATGAGTGAGTTGCCAATTTGTCTTGTGATTTTCAAAGTTTGTTATGTCATTAAAATTTCATAACTTTCTTATCATTTTTTATCCGATTTTGCTCGAACTTTTTTTAATTGGTTTGTCTGATTTTTCTGCTTCCATTGAAAGCAAATTATTTTTGGAGTGGACTTGTCCTTTAAGAATTCACTAATAATTATCGTGTACAGCTATGAATTGCATTCTTCTCAATTTGATTCAATTCTTTTTTGAATATGCAGTGGCAGAAAACTTTTATGGTCATTTTGCTCTGATTTTATGCAAATGTATACAACAAATAGCAATGATGTCCTATGTTAATGTCCAAAATAATGCTTTAGCTGTGTTCCATGTGCCTGAAAACCTGGGTATAGACACCAAAATGAACTTTCAACACCTCTCCTATCCCAAGATACAGCCAAAATATGGCATATAGTATCGTACAGGGCATCTTGTTAACTCTAATTCATGTTGCCATGGTAACATCGAGAAGGTACTATTTCATATTCTTGGCTTATATGATAGATTAGTCATATAGTTTTTTAATAATTTGGAAAGGGGACTTAAACTTGTCCTGAATGGGCATATTTTTTAACATAATACTGAAATTACTCCAAAATCCTTGATTTTAGGCTATTCTGGGGTCGTTACCATGGCAACCGTTATAAATGGTGATGTAAATTGAATTGTATTACTTCCCTTTATGGTGAGGTATTCTAAACTGTATATTTTTACGCATTTAAAATTATTTTTATAATTTGTAAATGACTTTAACTTTTCTTTGAATAATACCGGTTTTATAGTTGTGTTGCCATGGAAACTGCTGATTATATGACTAAGCTGCCAGTCTGGAAATGCTATCATATCAAAATATTATGTATACATGTAGGACATTTCAAAATGCAGAAGTAGATCTTGCCACCTTGAGTGGTACCAATAACTCAAATTTCTGGTCTGGGCCCATGCATGGACTTATAGTCATGGCGCAGCTTGTGCGTACTGGCCTAGAGAGAAAGAGAAAGAGAAAGAGAGAGAGAGAGAAAGAGAGAGAGAGAGAGAGAGAGAGAGGGGGGCGGGGGGGGGGGGGGGGTTGACTGATTTGTGTCTGTCTAGCCTTGCATGCTGTTTACTCATAGCCTGTACATTTTTTTTCTTTCTCATTGAGCTTTCAATTCAAATGTTACTAACAAACTTAGTTGGTAGTTGGAAATTTTTTGCATTTTTAAAGCATTTGATGGCCTAAACAGGATGTTGAAGCTTTCTTTACATATGCGGTTGGGGTACGTTTTTATGCCGGGGGGTTGACGTGGAGATTTGTGTCTGTCTAGCCTTGCATGCTGTTTACTCATAGCCTGTTTTTTGTCTTTCTTCCTGGGCCTTTAATTCAAATTTTTCAAATTTACGTTTTTATATTATCCCAGGGCGTCATCCCTCCCTTAGGGGGGGGGGGGTAGTCTCTTCAAATTGTGTAAAAACCGACTGTTGGTAGCTGCATTGTCATAGCTTATTCATGATAGGTTTTCCCACCCAAAAAGCTAATTAGTTCATTCAATTTAATTGTATTAGCAAGCGATTTCAGGATTTTCTCACATAAACGTGTAAAAAGCGCGTTCAAATTAAAAAAATGCACGTAACTCCATTAAATTCGCACCTGCAACGCCCTGATGAACGTTAAGGTGTTCAAAATGAAAAGACAGGTATTTGTAGCATTTTTTACTGCATATGTTTTTTGCAATCTGCTTCTGTTTTAATAAATTACGCAAGTTTGATGTATCTTGAAATGGGACCTTTGCCTTATATTGAAATATCTCATTCCTCTGACAAACCGTCATTGAATCAAGAGCTCGTATAACTCCACTTTCATACGCATACTTTCATTTATAAATGACTATGGCGGCGGTTTGAGGGGAGTACATGAATATCTCGAATAGAAAGAAAAGAAATGTTCAAAATATTATTAAAATAAACATTATGAAGCTTTAAAAGTGAAATGAAATAATAAAGTTAAAAACAGTGAAATAGATTAAATACAACGTGAACAAATATAGAACTACAGAATTTGTTTATGTTAATTTAATTCGAACGTTCAAAGTGCGAAAGTGTGTGCCTATAATTAAATTGAAATTGGTATGAAGGACGAAATTGAACGTCTATCCAGCAGGAGCGAAATTGAATGACAACCTCGCGTCATCAAATTGAATGGATTTCTCTCTAAATTACATGAAATAAAATTTAAAAGCAATGGTTTAAAACAAAATTAAATGCTCAAAGAATGTAATGAACCTTGAGAGCAAGTTGACGAACATCGTTTCAAATTGTACACCTTTACATGGATTTGAAATTTTGAATGATTAAATTGCGCGAGAAAACCTATATTAATGAAAAAGACAGAGGAATATTAAACAATTATCGAACAGTAGGCTTGTCAAAATATTTCTGATAATAGACACCTAAAATATGGGTCTACAAAATATGCACACAACATAATAATAACGATGACTGGAATTTCCTCTTCGACGCACATGCGCACTTTGGCACAAATGACAAATGTTATATAAATAAAATAAACCCTACGTCATTGTTTGTTTAATGTTCTAGGGATCGGCGAGGGTGGTGCGAGGGTTTGGGGGAAATTCCATCTACGCCGGTCTCTGATTGGCTGACCGATCTAGCTGCACGTGTAACGCCGAGGTACGTGCCCTCGCAAACGTTACCGGCTAGCTTCAGCGTGCGATATCAGCTGTGTATATGTTATCTATCACCGGGTAAGGGGAGTCTAGACGATAATGCTCACAAATGCTCGTTTAATCGACACATTTAACTATTCAAGAGTGCACCCCGGCAAGTCAGCATTTTACCTCTTCTCTTTCACCTGGTATGTGTCATTGTAGATCTTTACACAATAGTGCTACAGCGGTAAGCGCTTTTATTTTGGTAATTTCACCGACTTTTTCTTGACTTTCGAATTCCGCTACCAACTCTCAGCTCGTACACCCTGCTGCGGCAGGTGCATGGTAATTCCGGGGAGCTTCGGCGGCGGAGCTCCCTGGATCTGGAGTTAGTACATGTTGTTGTTGTTGTTGTAGGTAATAGTTTAATGGCGTTCATTCAGTATTAAATATATACGCCATATCTTTAATTTTATAAGAAAATCAGTTATACATAAAAACTGAGGATAAAGATTTGTAATGATATAATTAATTAATCAGTAACGCAATTTATTAGGAGTCTAGCTCTGGATGGTTTGCAACTTCGTATTTCTCTTTCTGCTTTTTTTTAAGTTTAATTAATCTGGTCAGCCCGGTTTCAATTGCATGGAAAACTAGCTTTGCCCGATTTGAAACAGGCTTCTCGGCTACTCGGCGTGCGTGCGCAGTGATCTTTTAATTTTAAAACAAAATGTTACAAAACGAAATTTTGTAACGCACGGTGCTAGCTAGACCACTCAGAAACACAGAAACACTAAATTGAGACACATGGGTACATGGGTGCGGGTGACACTGCAGTCTGGTATTCAATTTGGGTGGCTGTCGCAACAGGAATTAAGTCTACAAGGCTTTGTTACACCAACATCACCAAGGAGACAGACACCAGACTGATTCTCGCTATCACCAATTATTACCCAATCAATATACACCCGAAATGCCTGGATCATTGTAATTTTGAGCCACTTCCAGGACTTGCATACTACTGGTGTGAGGCTCTGCGTGCGCGATATATGTATTATGCATGTGCAATGTGTTAATTCTAGGTTCTTCAATTTTTGTGATGGTAGCAATGAAAAATCGAGTGAAAGATTGACGCTCCAAATCATATCGACAACCAGATTGAAACAATGTAAGGCATAACTGTAGAATACCCCATCACAATATAGTCATCCAACGAGCCAACAAACTCTTTATTGCAGTTCTGTAGTCCGTTAGTTTTCGCACTTGGTCTCCAAATTATCTGAGAGTGCATTTGAAATGGCGCCTGAACGGAACACACGGGTTATTTTACTCTATTGGCGATTGCAAGAATTGCAGACAGATTACAGATGAAACAAAGACTTGCACTGTACTGTAGTGCTAGCTTTGATACAAATTATTTCATTCACCTGTTATGAATAATTGTATTTCAAGTCAGAATGAAAATTCAATATTTCAAGTTGTTAGGTAGAGAAATTATGCCAGAATTTTGTCCTAGAAAGCAACAACTTATGATTCAATTCATATTCTCTTGAAATACAATTATTTGTAACTAATGAATGAAATAGTGTGAGGCATTTCAAAAAGACATATATATATGCCTTAAATTGGTTATAAAATGGCCTGTTGCCCCAAAATTAGTCGGTTCAAAGTTGGTGTGGAGTCAGTTTGTCGCTGATACCGAGGTATAAATTATAATTCTAAATTCATTGCTCGTTTTGTTCAGAATTAGGAAACCACTTGTCATTAACGTGCTGTTGTGTTCACATCCGAGAATCTCTGGCCGTGTCAATTCTCCTATAAAAAAACATTGGATGTAGTATTGTACAGACTGTAACTCAGATTCTCTAGTGGCATACACAGGTATCTATTAAGGCTGCGACGGGTAGTCGAATGCTCGAGTAGCCGCACGGTTGACAAGTACTCGGGTACGATTTTTCGTACCCGAATATTCGGCCGCAAAAAAAAAATTAAAAAAATAATGTCCAGGCCCACGCTTACCCGTGCCAGGGAGAGCGACGGCCGCTAGCATGTTACCGTCGGTAAAAATGTTTCCCAACTCAAGCACTGTCAAACTCACCTTTCAGAAACTGGGACCAAATGTCCAGATTTCTGTTTGGACTTGGAGGAAAATGGATTATTCTGCCATCTTTGGTTTTTAAAACAGCATTGTTTACTGTTATTATTCTTATTAAATCAGCGCCTTCAACTGCAACTCAAAGTAAAATTGCATGCGTTTTTGGCGAGGGACCTGGGAAACTGCCGAGTGGTATGGTAGTGGCAAAAAAATTAAAAAAAATTTAAACATTTAAAAATTTAAAAAAAAATAAAAAAATAATAAAAAAACATGGCGTCCGAATATTCGAGTATTCGCTTGTGAGCCTGGGAGTGTACTCGGGTACCTCATTACACTGTTGTGCACAGCCTTAGTATCTATCGACATGAAATCATTTAATGTTTATCTATTTTTGTTATTTCTCTGTATTGTCTTTTCTTCATCATTTTTAAAATAAATATTATGAATACAAATCTGAAGTCTGCAAATTGAGACTACAATCGTCCAAAAATGCACAGCTCTATTCATGGTCGAAGGACCTTCATGGCCTGATTCTCGCCTATGACACATGCATACAATCACTCCGCCAATGCATGAAGTGACTATCTATCGTATTGTACAGGCCTAACTTCTTTTAAATGCGATATGCTCCAAAATTATACTCTTATCGTGAATGACGCAGCACAAAATCATGTAGAAAAACCGAAAAATCGCCGCTGATTTTCCTCCCTTATGCATTAAGACCAAATTTGTGTATAGGATTTTACATGGAGATTCAGCGCATGTAGGCAGCGACAAAAAAAAATGCACACAATGAATACGAATAGGCTGATTGGCAAGTTTGACAGTAGACTCACAAATTGAATTTTTTTAAAGAATTTGTTCTAACATAGGTAATTTGAAAAGATTGTATTTTACTGCTATTTAGGTGTCATCAATTGTCACTAATTAAAGTACCGATTTTGAGTGAACTGGGTTGAGTTTTTTACAGTGGTGTTGAAATGTTGAGAATCAATAGAGGTCGTCTGAAAATGTTAATACCCCGGTACACAAAAGTATACTGATGCTGCTATATTGTGTGCATACCATGTGCCGCAGTAATCATCTCCTTTGGTTGTTGCTGGCATCACCAAAATGACAAGATACCGAGATAGGAAGCTGGAAAGAAGACACCATGCAAGGCCATTGTTGAAATGAAACGCTACTGTGCGGAGTGAACAAATTGTTTTGTATTTCATGATAAGCAAAAGTACCCATTTCTGGTCATGACAACCCTTTTAACACTTACAGATGATACTTGCACTGGAAACAATTAGTTCATCTAGAAGCCTTTGGTACCCATTTATCCTTGTAGCACAGGGAAATTACTTTTGTGGCATATAAAAAGGGTTAAATGGTTTGTAATTGTGTACCTAAAACACATTTGAGGGATCACAAAAATTAAGCCGTTCCTGTTCATTCCAGTTGACTTTTGAAATACGAGGCATAATACATAGCAAAGGAAATATATACTCCTGTATGTATGCAGGGGGGGGGGGGGGGGTTGGGGTCAAACTACCCCCCCCCCCACTCCCCCTCAAATTTTATTTTGTGTGTGTGTTTTGAAGGAAAACCCCCCCCTCATTTTTTTTTTCTTCGTAAATTATAAAAAAATTATTTAAAAAAAAAAAATTGTGCTAATGGGTGACCAAAAAAAAGGTGACCTAACTCCCCCCCACCCCCCAACGGAACGAAATATCGATCGGTCAAATCTTCAAATTTCGGGAAAAAAATAAATAAGGATGTGCCCTTACCTCTTTCATCGCAATTTTTACATTATAAAACCCCCCCCCCCCCTCCTTCGAAAAAAATCCTGCGTATGCGTCTGCCTGTATGTAAAATTATATTTTTAGTAGAAATTCTATAGGCCTACATCCCAGGTTGTTTAGTTCATAGAGACTTAGACCCCGTTCTCACTCACTTTGAAAGTGGTCTTAGTTAGACCGCTCCAGACCGCTCCAGAGGAACGGGTCTTGAGGAACGGTTTGCGAGCGTACACACTGGCTCAAACCGCTCCACGAGTCAAAGTGGTCTTGTTGCTATGGCAGCTCAGGTAGGCGGGTCAATTTTTTCGCGCGCGGAATCCAAACCGTATGTACCGTACTACATGTTTCGCACCGAAGGTCACTAGCTCACTTCCGTTCAAAGTACGCTTTCCGTTCACATTGCACGTTAGAGCGCTCTGGAGCGCTCTTAATAAGACCCGCTCCTCAAGACCACCTCGGAAGGTGGACATCTGGAGCGGTCCAGAAGTCCGCTTCCTGGACCACTTTGAGCGTTCTCACTCACCTAAGAACCGCTCCTGAGGAGCGGGTCTTAGTTAGAGCGCTCCAGAGCACTCCAACGAAGTGAGTGAGAACGGGGTCAAAGACATCCAAATATTTAACAAAAATAAACAGAAAAGCCTACAGTACAATGTACAGTTGTACTGGCATCTTCAAATACTTTGTTAAGCTTTCATAGCTTAGCTAAAGTTGAAAATGAAATGACAAGCTGAAGAAGTATTGTGAGGTTTCCATGAGAACCAGAATAGGGCATATTTATTTGCAGGCACCATTGATATCTATCTATGGCAAGTCCATTGCCCATTGCTGTTTATTTTGTGGTCACTGGATCAGTCTTTTTTGATGTTTTATCAATTAGATTAGATTGCCCTTAGAGTTCGTCTGGACATTTGACCAGTCCATAGTACAAAGTTAGATCATAGGACATTGTTAGTGATAACACCTTGATTTAATCACACATATTTTACCTGATATCTTTCTTTTTGCCATTCAGACGGGTTGGGGGGGGGGGCGTGCTCCACCCCTGGTGCATCCCTTTCCCTTCCATATAGCTTTGCCACTCATGATCCTATTGTGTGTGGATAGTATGATAAAGCTGATTGATTGTTCTTGATTTGTTTGTTTTTACCTGACCGCTAATAATGTCAAACGTCAATTGTCAAACAGGTATAGAAAATAGAAGTCTATATTATACGTCTGTTTGGAGCAAGTACGGCATTGGCTACTATCTTTTTACACAGAGCTAATGCCCTTGTGGCAACAAACAGACAATATGTCAGAACTATTAAAACGAGTCTCATATCAAAACGTATGGGTCACTGAACAGTGCATATTGTAATGCCACAAAAAATGTTCTACCTGTAATGAAAATGACGTGAAAAACACTTCTTTTTTTACATCCATCTTCATTCTGTTAAAAGTACCACATACTTTGCCTTGTTAGACTAGTATAATACAACAAAGACTACCGGTATGTTCTTTCTAGTAAAGCAAACATACTACAATATCATTATGATTTACTAGATCTCTGTTTTATTTGCTAAAGTACCGGTAGTCAATTCACTGTCATTTTCAGCACTTAATACAATGCACAGTGGTGGAACGATACCGGCTGCACAGAGATATAGGATATAGATGTACAGGTAATATCTTGTTTGCACAGAGCATGACTGATGCATTTTCTTCAATTTCAATAGGGTCCATTTAGCTCCAAACGTTTTGAACTTTTGATAGATGCTTGAGCTTGGTAGTTAGCTGCCACAGACTCACACATCTTGTGTGGTTTCTGAAAACAATCAAAGCAGGCACTATCTTTAGTAGACCGAAAGCTTTGAACAGTCTCTACACGTTCGTTATGGCGTTATCACAGTTTTTCCTTCATAATCACTTTGCCTTCGGCGTAGACTAGAAGGGATGAGATTGACGGCAGCGAGAGTTTAACACGGCTTGCAAGATTTTCAACATGGATGTCGATTTTGACCCATAATTTCCTTAAAAGGGACCATTAAACAGATTATTTCAACCAAGTTAGTAAGTGGAACCGATGTATTATAGCCTAGGCCTAATTGAAATTCGGATATGCACGAGGTAAAATGACATTTTGGAGGATTTTGGGGGCATAACAATACGGCCGTGGCAAGTTTGTCATGTTTGTGGGAGGGGCCTAACGGCTAAAATCTAGCCGTGATATCTTCAACGTGTGGTGGTATAGGCAGTCGTTCAGTCTGTATAACCGGAGGTCTAGTGGAGCCAGACGTAGTCTCAGTGGAACAACCGACGATTATAGAGACTGAAGCTTTCGGTCTATATCTTTAGCTGATCAGTAAAAAGGGGTTTGAATGACAAAAGGAATTTGCAGAGCAGACCTAAGCCCTGTGACACAGAGCTCAGCGAATGATCTGATCATACTATTCAAGTTAGTGATTGTATGTGCAAACGATCGCACAAGTCAATTGCTACGCTTTGCATTACGTTACACCAGCCCCTGGAAATAATGACACAGCAGTTCTAGCTATATCTTCAGTAAAACATATAAATGTACTTCAAGTTCATTTGGCTTAGTGCAGACACTAATCCTTACATCATTTGCTAATTACTTAATTTATTCATTGTATTGTATGAGTAAATGTGTTAAAGACAACAATGTAATGTGTACATGTATTGTCATTGTGTAAGGCTTCCTTAAAAAGTTTTTACTCTATCCTAACATAACGATTATGAAGACAGAGAAGCAAACAACAACAACAACAAAGGAGACTATAGCCCACGGCTTGAAGATGCTGTAGTTGGGTGTTTTGAGACCAACAGTATTGTCATGTTAGAAATCCCATTCTGGTTTCTCCCCTTTTGGGGGAATGGATTTTTCTTAAAAAGTAATGCATGTACTGTAGTGTGTTTGAGCAGGTTCTGTATGGGAACAATGCATCATTTTTTGAGATCGTACAAATTGTGTTGTAAATCACACTTTTCTGTCAGTTTGCTACTTATGAAGCAAATCTTAAAGATATATTCTGAATAAAACTGGTACTAAGATATATCTTGAATAAAACAGGTACAAAAATAAAAGAAAGGTAAAATTGAAAACAAACAAGCCAAACAGAATGGAAAAACAAGAAAACAACCAACCAACCAATAATAAACACCTAAATCTAAACGAAACAAATTGACAGCCCCCCCCCCCAAAAAAAGGATCCCAAAAGCTAGCATTTATTACACAATAACTATAAATGCATAATCAAAATCTTACATGTAATTGTTATTGTATTACTTTAGTAATATACAGGTGTTCTATTGCTCCTTAGTAATTAAACAAATCAAATGAAATTTGGATTTTGTAACATTGATGAAAGTAGATTCCAAAGACATCTTCCGGTTCAGAACAATGTAGAGCAAGTTTGTATCTTGGCGACCCTTCCATTGTCATTGTGACTAATTAATGGACATCATTTTTTCATGTTCTTATTAACATTAGACACAGCTATGCTACATGTATATATCACTGGTGGAGTGAGGAAGGGGGGGGGGGCAATACTGGCCCATGCCCCCCCCCATTGAAACCTAAGTGGCATACTCAGAATGTGCCCCCCCCCTGCTTTTAAGATGGTGTCCCTTTTAGGTAGGTAGAGAATTTAAGAGTTATACAAGGATTGAAAAATCCTGATGGCTTGAAAAAACACCTTTTTTCTGTGCTTGTCAGAGAATTTTGAAGAAAAGAATGCATGGAACACCCCTATTTTAATTTTCTACTGGTTAATGACATAACTTTCAAGGATTTTCAGCCATTGAGCAAATTAGATCTGTTGCGGTTCTTGTCACACAGAAAGCACAATAGAGCTATTTCTGTATACAATAGAGCCGTTTCCATATAAATGGCAGCCTAGATGTGACTGAAGCCTAGAATCAATAATCAATAGTTACCGAAGCAAAACAGTCGTGACTCTGCATTTTTTGTGGGGGGTGGGGGGGGGGGGGCAGCAGAATAGTGTATATAGTTTCATTCCTCAAGATATGTCTACACATAATCGTTCTGCGAAACAGAAATGAGAAACATTTTTATTCTTTAGAAACATACCACCTAATTTTGTGTATTGTTGGTTTCATTGTGGTTACACATGCTCTCCTCTCTCTCCTTTCTCTCACTCTCTTTCTCTCTCTCTCTCTCTCATGCTCTATCTCTCTCCCTTCCCTCCTCTCTCTCCCTCAGACTCGTCTCCTTTTTTTTCTCTCCCATTTTTTTCTCTCTCTCCCTTCCCTTCCTCTCTCGCTCAGACTCTCTCTCTTTTTCACTCTCCCTCTTCCCTTTCTCTCTTTTTCTCTCTCTCTCCCTCTTCCCTTTCTCTCTTTTTCTCTCTCTCCCTCTTCCCTTTCTCTCTCTCTCTCCTTCAGACTCTCTCTCTCTCTCCTTCAGACTCTCTCTCTCTCTCTTTTTTTCTCTTTCTTTTTTTCTCTCTCACACACTCACAAACACACGAGAGAAATTAATTGGAACCATTCACAGATATTTACCGGTATACATTTTGCTGAATTTGCTCTCTATATCTTGTGTTCCATACCCGGTATATACATACATGTACTTTATTCAAATTTCAAAATATCAGTTTCAAATATGCCTTCTTAAAGGTACTATGTCCCATTTGCAGGCCAAAAAATGAAAAAGTTAAATTCCAACTGCATTTGAAAGATAATACTAATTTAAAACTTCCCTAAAAAATTGATGGCTTGAAAATGTCTTCAAGTGGGAAAATAACGACTATTAGTTGTCAAATTGACTTTAGGGCTATAGAGCTCAAAAGTAATAGTCTTGATTTTCAGACAATTGTACCGAATGGTCATACGTTTTATGCTGCGCAAAGATTCATTCAGTTTAATCTTGGCCATCACAAGAAGTGGGTTATTGATGTAGACAAATGCTCATGAACCCTTTACAACTCTTTTCATGTATGTTATTACCAAAGAAAAAAAAAAGCCAGTCAGACACGTTAGTGTCTGACAGTGAAGTCTAGCAAATAAACGGGTTTCCTTGCATAATTTGAATATGAGGACACTGCTAACGTTTAAATTTCACAGATAGGACATACATGACATATTCATAATTCCTGCAAAGTTCTACAGCAATTGAGGTTGGCTGCAAAAGGGACATAGTACCTTTAAAAGATATATTGGAAGTTACTGAAATCTCAATCAAGAAAGCCTCTTTTGAGCAGACTGTTTGGAAAGCCAGAGAAGAAGCAAAACAAAAAATTGTTTCAGCCGATTTAATCTAACAATTTGCCATTGTTGAGGTAATAGAGAACACACAATAAACAATTACTTTTCTCCCTAGTCATGCTGAAAGCAAACGATGATAAAGCAAATTTATATTGAATTTTATTACTTAAAAAGGGAATTTCCCTAAATGTAATATTTTGTCATTTTAGTACCAGTATTCCAAACTATTAAAGAAGCTGAGCGAAGGTTTCGAAAGGCTTTTAACCTTAATAATGTTGGTATCATTGCAAAGTTTATGTTACAATCTTTCTAATGGTTCATATTTAGTTATCAAAAATTGTTACAGAATTGACTTATCTGCTATTAAAAGTGGTGAAATTACTACCCGATTATTCCGCCCTCGATCGGCCCGCTATTGTGACGTACGATTTGTGACGTAGGAGGTTGGGCACATGAGCGCGAGAGTACTCCCAAGAGCTCTCACACAACTCTCGCCTGCATGCATTATACGCATACAAACGCCACTCGAACGCTAAATATCTGATAAAAATGTCCGAGCTCGAAGAAGAGGTTTTACTCGATTTAGAATTCGAAGTTGATGAGCACAGCTCCACAACTAGAGACAGTGGTACTGATAGTGACGATGATGATGATGGGGGTGTAGGAGAGATGGAAAAAAAAGAACAATTCAGAGAAGACGGCGTCGATGCTCGGTGTAAGTCCAGTGATAGTATATCGGCGCGAGCTGCCGCTCAGCTCCCCCGGCCCCGCTCAACTGGCGATCGATCTGTCATGCACCTTAATTGTCACTGGGGTGACTGGGCGAGACATTTTCGATTTTGTCGGGATGTGTAGGGCTCTTTAGCAAATTTCACGGATAACAAAACAAAGACGATCAGATGTGAGGTTATATTTGGCGAAAATCAATTACAAATATGCACCATTCAGTAATAGAACTGCAGCTGCAGGACATAAACTTGCAAAGGGAAGCTCGCGATTCACTCATCATATGGTCTCCGTATATAATCAACAGCAATCACTATCACGCCAAGGGCAAGGCATGGTGACCGAACAAATGCAAAACATCTCAGCAAATTACACAGAACGGAAGGGTATTTGGACAAATCGAATTGCACGATTCGCCCCTCGTATTATATAACCTAAATTTGCTTAATATTATATGTAATTACATGATTTCTAGAGATTGTTATTCCACTTTCTTGTCATGATATGAAGCATGCAAAGTCTGGATAATGTATACGGATAGGCCTATGCAAAATACCGCACGCGAGCTGTACGAGCTGTAAGAGGCGAGCTTGAGGCCTAGAATTGCGATCGTGCCCAACCAGTGACGTCATAATCGGCCTACTGCACGAACAAACTGTTCAAGCCAGGAATTGAAGTTTGAGGAGGTTCTTGATAAAAGCTTCTTACCGCGTTTCATTTATATTTACAAAACTTTAGAGCAGAATGTGTGTGTTCAAATTGGTCTACGCTATCCGGACATGCATAATTTGCCCATTTTGAGTGATTATGTGAAATTTCTTCGCCAAGCTTCTTTAAACATTTCCTGTTTAACTAGAATGATGTAAACTGAATTGTTGTGTGTATGTGGTCTATGTATTTCCTGTTACCGTATTCATTTAACTTATCTATATTTTTTTCTTCAGAAAAGTTGTGAGAAATAGTGCGTGCAAAAACTGCAAACAGTTTAACAACCAAGGGTTTACTCTAGTACATGTATCTATAGGCTTTGTACCCAAACCATTGTAATATTTCATTCAATTATCCACTCAATCGGTCATGTTCTGTACATGAACATCCGATTGTATTGTTCAATATCCATTTTGTGACCATGCTCCATATCACACATTGTATTATTGTTCGGGGAACGCTGGGTGCCAAATATCGAAAGAAATAGAACGAGACCGACACCTCGCTATCTCATTCAAGGATAACAGTGGATTTTGACAGAAAAAAAACGTCTGGTTGGTACTTGGTAGAGTCTGGCACGTTTATTCTCTTATGTCATTTTCCTTCTAACATTGATGAAATATGTTCTGCTCTGAGTTGACGTCACTCTCCTTGGGGGATCAATATCATCTCTGTGTGTTGTGTGTGTGTAATTTTGGTTTTTACAGACGTGTATCAATCAGCTATGATTATTTATGTCTGGGGACCGACCTTAAACGTCACCATCAGAAACACATGACACAGTCTCGAACTAGGGTCTGCTGACTGCTGTGTCAGTTGGTAGGGGAAAACAGAGAGCTGACAGAACTATGTTTTTATTACCACCAGACCAATTCAAATCTCTCGCTAGACTAAATCACCTGTACTGTACAAGTACAGCCTAGTCTGCAAGCACAGACCCTTGTCAGTCATACTGCATAACAGCGTGTCTGGAGTGTAAGACTATGTCGAGTGCACGGTCTCAGTGCTGCACACTGTAGCTAGGCTCTGTACTTAAACTGCTCATGTCACAGCCAGAGACTTACAGAGCTAGGCTAACCTCAAGACTTTACGGGACTTGTGTTTAAGTATTGAATTACAGTCTGCGCCTTCAGACTAGCAAAAGCATTATGAAATACATTTTTTTTAAGGGCGTGTCTTTTGCACCCTGTAGAAAGATTACAAAAAAACAGGATGTGCATCAACATGTAGGAATGTTAAATCATTTTCCTAATAAGAACCACATCATGTAATTGATGTTTTCATTCTGATGCTCGGGCCATAGACTGTGTCAACCAATCGCTTTCATAAATCAAACCAAAGACCAAAGCAAAGACCCACAGGAAGAGTATAGATGCATGTTTACTTCAGTTTATTTGAGGAGCTCGACATTGCCAGACAATCCCAAACAAAGATTTGGTAAGATCAGAGGATGACGCATCAATATTTAGCTAGAGCCCCAGGGCCGTTAACTCTCTGCTAACACTGTCTGAGTTAACCATTCAATGCCCTTTTGGCTCCAAACTGTTGGCGACCCTACATGCTTTGTGCCCTGTCATTAATGCCGAGTCACCGTTACTTCCTCGTTTTCCTTCAGAAGTAACTCGATCCTGCATCTGTAGCATCAAGTATAAACCATGGCAACTGAACTAAGCCAAGAAGATTTCCTCTCTGGTCCTTACACCTGGAAGTCTATGCGACCTTGTGACCTCTCCAATTGCACCAAAAAGTAAGGTTTTTTGTTGTTGTCCCTTGTCGTGTTTTCACCTCTCGTGTTTTGTTTTTTTTCCTTCTTTTTTTTGTCCTCTAATTATTTTGTTAACATTATCTCACGCTCAATAAACTGCTCTTATTTATAAAAGTGAATCTACAATGTACAAGCTTAGCTTTTTACTAGATTCCCCATATTTCAAAGAAAAGAAAATCACATTTCTAGAAAGTTCATTTCCTGCCTTTTCATATGACACCTCAATCAGGAAAAAAGCCAGGAATAACGACGTTCTGTTAGTTTAAAGTAATGCTTGAATTTCCATAATATTATTAAACGAATCCGTTCCACTGGCTGCCTCCCCTAACAACAAACAAAGAAGATGAAAGACTGTATGCATGGCTGATCGTCATTGAAACATAGTTAATTCTTTTGTCAACTCTGTTTGTTGCTATGGTAGGTAGGCAGCCAGTGAAAACGAATTCTTTTTATAAAATTTTGGAAATGCAAACACTACTTTAAACAAATAGAAATTTGTTATTCCTAGCTCATTTGTCCTGATTGAGGTGTCATATGAAAGGGGAGAAAGTGACGATCTAGAAATGTGATTTTCTCTTCGAAATTCAGATACCGTTCGCCAAATGACTTTTTTGGTACCCTTTCTTCAAATTGTTTTCAATCACTCATGTTTGGACTATGCATCATATAAGTTGCATCAAATGAAGGAGTAGGATCTAAGCTTTACAAATATGTGTCATTCATTAATTATAATTGTGAATAAGTTGTGATAAAACATGGATAATTCTCAGTTTCGTTTTCTTCTGGGAAGCACTGTATATGTTACCAGGTATGATTGAATGGCATTGTGAACTTAACTGAAACATATATTTAAGTATTATTATTATTATTATTATAATTCTTTTTCTTTCTTTTTTTTTTGGGGGGGGGGCTGATCCAAGTTCTAGTAAGTGCTACCAGCTTGATAAACTCATCAGATGTGATTGATAAAATATTTTCATAGACATTCACTTGCCTATACATGTAGATCTATTTACCGGTATGTTAAATTTGTTGAATACCGTATTTGACCTTATGGTTCTTTGAAATCATAAATCAGCCCAATAAATGTTTGTATCCTTGTTTGTATGGACTATCAGTATCGCCCTGAAATGCAGGAAGTTTGAAATAATATTTTGCCACACTCTCAGAACGAGGAAGTAGTAGGCACATTTATTTACAGGAATACTATCTAGGTCGATAATTCAACTTTCAGATGCACTCATGCACAAGAACCATTCACACAATTATGAATTATGAAAGCGCCATTAATGATAGGTCTTTTTCATAAGTAATTCAAATTTGTTTATGCTTGTCTTTTGAAGAAGTACATGTACATAGATATTAAATGCGCCGTCCTAGCTGTTATTGTTTTTAAATGTAGTGAAAATGCTGATGGCTAATATTAGGCGGTGTTAGGTCAGGTGAACATTTTGGCTCAACTGACCTAGTAACAATCATTGCATGCACTCTGTATTTTAATTCTTAAATCATTACTTTGCAACAGCTTTATGGAATAGTTGTGTTATTGGATTTTTTTTCTTCTAAAGAGGTAATAGGCACTAAATTAGAATGAGTTATGAAATATTGCAATTCTCTAAATGGCTTTAAATGAAATATTACATTTGTCTTTGGTAGCAATTTTAAAAGCAATTTTTCTAAATGTTTTTATTTCTCCAAAGTTTACCTAGAAAACAGTTTGCACTGAATGTATATATGTTTTTGTTGATCAGACTAAAATATTGGTCCTAGACTATAATATCATATTCTGCTTTTTTTCATGTATGATAGCGGTCATTAAAAATGATAACGGTCATCACATACCTGCATAAATAAACAACCTCCGGTTCGGGGCATGTACATGTATAAGGTGGAATTAATGTTCAATGTTATATATTTGTTTGTCATTGCAGGCAGATCCTAGATTACTTTGAGAATAGCTACAGCCTCAATGAGAGCATCTTTGCTGCATTGAAAAGTAAGTATCTGGCTTAATGGAACTGAAAGTGTACCAATCACCATAACAAAATTGTAATTGTTGAAGGTTGATGAAAAACTGTAATTTTTGTATGAAATGTTACTTATTATATTCCTTCTACTGTACTGACCCTCTAACACACATTTTTTAATGATAGAAATGAATAAAATGAACTTGAACTTGAACTTGAAGATGAAGATGCTTGTAATGCCACGGCAGTATGGTATCTTTGAATGCATCTCAATACTATGTATTTTCTTCCCCACTAGCGAAAGATGCATTCTATAGAGCACCTGACAGACTCCGCCTCCCCCTCATCTTCTACTATGCCCACACAGCCTGCGTATACATCAACAAGCTCATGTTGGCCGGCCTTATCGAGGTATGATATCTTCTTCTTCTTCTTCTTCTTTTTCTATCCTAGTTGCAGTACATCATTGGCAGATCAAGGAATATCTCATGATCGAATCTTGTTTGCAGTACTGGACTCTGAGTAAACACTAGCTTACGCAAGCCTTATGCAACTGTCACTGCTGTCAGTAGCAACCTTTTGTTTACAGATTTTGCATGAAGCCCACTGCCCTTTTCCTATTCAATACTGAAAGTAATCATTGTGGAAGGTGTTTTGTTGCCCAAAGGGACCAGCTAAATATGCAGTTCTTTTAAAAGCTTAAGAAATTGAGCGATCACATTCAGTAGCCACTTTTTTAATTCTTTATGTATATTGATATATTGTCTGTCCTTGTGCAGGGGATTCTTTCATTTGAAATTGCAAGTTACAACATAAAGGATTAGCTTTTCCTGGGCTTCGGTCTAATTTGCCGTTGTTGGTGACACTTACCCACAAGCCATAACGTTTGTCCTACTTAGTCAACAACTCATGTATGCAATTTGAATTCTGACTATTTAGATGCATTCATTCTTAACAGGTGAATTAACTAATTTGTAAGAGGAGCTTCACACAGCCATATGCCTAGATGTGGTTACTTTACGAAAAAGAAACAGTGTATTGATTTTTAACCATCAAAGTCGGTTAGTCAGTAGACTCGATACCCCAAGAGAAAGTGCCGATTCATGCTATGTGTTCATGTACACATGCATGTTATTGCCTAGCAATTTTGTCTCTTACATGTAGTATTCATTTATGGTAAATTTTGGTTGAAATGTTGTGTTTTGGTGTTATGTCACTTCCCTTCCCAGTTATTAACAAGAGAAAGTGCTGATTCATGCTACATGTTAATGTACACATGCATGTTATTGCCTAGCAATTCTGTCTAATCCATATAGTATTCATGTATGGTAATGTTTGGTTTAAATTCTTTGTTTAGTGCTATGTCACTTCCCTTCCAAGTTATTAACAAAAGAAAGTGCTAATTCATGCTATGTGGTCATGTACACATGCATGTTATTGCCTAGAAATTCTGTCTAATCCATATAATATTCATTTATGGTAATTTTCGATGTAAATGTTTTGATTTAGTGCTATCTCACTTCCCTTCCAAGTTATTATACAAAGTGGTGATTCATGCTACATGTACATACATACGTTCACGTCCATGTTGTTGCTTAGCAATGCCGTCAAGTGCATCATGGATTGATAATCTTTCTTGAAATGTGTATAGATATATTCACAGTCATCATTCCTAAACCACTCCTAACCAAATCATGCTCATACAGAGATGCCAACTAGTACGGATTTCCCGTAATTGGTACGAAAATTAACGACCATTACGGCAGTACGGAATGTTGTCTAAAAATTACGTTTTTTTTTTTTTTTTTTTTTTTTTTTTTTTGCGCATAGGGATCTATCGTAGCAATTACAGTATGGTGGCCATCCAGCACTCGCTGCATGAGAAAGATGGAAAATTATCAAGTATTCTCTTAATAGAAGCCAATTTTTCATTGAAAACTTATGTGTTGTGATGAACTGAAAATCAATATTTAGCAACTTTGTGGGAGTAAAATCACAACAAATTTCAGATAATCATGCGCGCATGCGTCCGCTTGCCATTCTTTTAAGATTCATGGCGCCGCATAGGAAATTACTGATTTATTCCCCAAATTACTGATTTTGAGCCTTATGGTTACTGATTTGTGCTCTGAAAGGTTGGCATCCCTGCTCATATGCCAAGTGCTGGGCTGTGCCTGTTGCATAACAACTTTAGCCCTTTGATAAACTCTGTTGAATGTTTGTTTTGCTGGTTTTGTTTCTGAAATATTTACTCACCGTCAGAATCCTACTTTGCCCTCCTTCCAACGTTAAAGGTAAAGACCAGTTTTGGAAACGCATTAACGCCCCAATTTCAAAAAATGAAATGGAAGCTCTTATTACCAATCATGTGAAAGAATATGTTTCGACTAATACATGATAACATTTTTGCTGGGAAACTGCCTACTAATTGATATTTTGGTAAATTAGTTTATCTATTGGTATGTGAGAGATAAACGCACGTGTCGTGCACGTGTGCGTATAGTCCCATATACATCTTTCTGTGTACAGTGCTTGTAACTTTACCAAGACTGGGCCAAATTTCTTATCATTTTGATGATTCCAGAACCTTGCAGTACACACCAATATGCTAGATGATCAACCTTTTCTGATCGATTCCACAACGTTTCTTTCACAATGCAATCGCATGACCATAACTGGTCTTTATCTTTAAAGATGAAGTTGAGTTCTGGTCATGCGATTGCATTGTGAAAGAACCGTTGTGGAATCGACCAGAAAAGGTTGATCATCTAGCATATAAGAATTTGTTCGTATTGCAAGGTTCTGGAATCATCAAAATGATAAGAAATTTGGCCAAATCTTGGCAAAGTTGCAAGCACTGTCCACAGAATGATGTATGGGACTACACGAACACATGGTGAAAAAAATCCTACCCGGATTTTTACGATGTTTCATGTCATATTTAGAATATGAAGGCATTTGAAGAGCCATGCTTTTCAGGGAACATGTCTCATCTGATGTTCTTCCACACTTGCATAATAAGAATGATAACGCTCACAAATTATTTGTCACCTCTTCCCAGAACTCAACCTTCTCTTTAAGGCTAGCGAGACGTATCTGATAACAATAAGATAACTATAACAAATAGGTCCTTCCCAAGTCACTCCCACTTTTTTGTGTATTTAAAAGACTTGGGAAAAGTTTGTTCAAGAACACACCTTTATGCTAAGGAGCTATTCCATGTGGACATTAATTTGTTTTCAAGATATGAATTATGTCAAGTCATGTGCACACGTGGTCATGTTTATTTGCTTATTATGCTTACGTGCCACCTTGTTCCTTGCGCAATATTTGCTTAGTATTAAAATAGCCCAAGTGCAAATACTAAAAGAGTTTTATCTTGACAGTATCCGATCAAGTTCTATTGATAATCATGACTTGCAATACAAGGAGAAAAGACCATGACACAGGCCAAAGAACTATTATTTCTTGTTCAAACAGATTAACAAATATTGGTGAATTCTAAGGCCTCTATTCATCTCTTAAACAGATGGACAGCTTTTTACCCTGTGGAATTATAACAAAAAGAGAGAATGTAGACAATTTGGAGATCCTAAACATATTGCCAACTCTATGGTTCAATTTTCTGAGTTGGACTCCTTACAAAGGCTTACGGTATATGTATTTCATTGACTTCCATTATGTTTCTCAAACCTGTGCCCTGAAATATTGGTGTTATGCCCCATTTTCCCCCTCGTATATATATACACATACATGTAATTCTGTTGAATTCAAGAAGAGCCTTTTTTAAAGATAAAATTATGTCCTTTGACTGATCATATGTATCACCAATAAATCCTTTTTTTTTTTTTCAGAAGATGATATAACAGCCTACTAATCATCAGGCCTGATAATTACCCAGTTTAAATCGGTTCTCAGATTTCTTTATTTTTTCCTGAATTTTTTTTCTTTTCCTCAATTTCTTTTTTTCTTCTTCTTTTCTTCCCTGATTTTTTCCCTATTTTTCTTGATTTTCCTTTTATTTTCTCTATTTTCCATATTTTCCCACAATTTTCTTACTCAAAAGGGGGGGGGGGATGTTGTTGGATGCCATCCCCCCCCCCCCCCCCCGAATCCTCCTTTATTACTCAAGGGGGCGTGGTTGAGGGGAATTTTTTTTTTTTCTTTCTTGGTGCTCACTATCACCCCTGTTATCATCAATCATTTCTTTTATATTCTTTTCATTACTGTAGGGAATTTGAATTGTGTAACTGGAAAGTTGAATTTCAAATTTTTGATTAACTTTGGGCAAGGACAAACTTTGGGAAGTTCAGTATCAAAGAATTGTTTATTTTTCAAGATCAACAATGCAATAATTAAGGACTCTAATTCAAATTTGTTTTGCAAGTTATACTTGTGGCAAATGCCTTTAAACTCTGTGAGACTGGTAAATTAACCCTTTTGTTTTTGCTCTTGATTTCTTTCAATGTAGGAGAGAGTGAACTTTGAATATGAAACATTGTTTGAGACCGGTGTGGATGAGATGTCCTGGGACGACACTGTAAGTATATATACAACTAAAGTTCTCCAAAAGAATCCTTAATTTGAATGTTTTTCCCTATAACGTGTCTGATAAATTGTTGTGCAAACTCGTTGGCCTGTTCTACAAAAAGTTAGCTTGTCTCATATCACACACTGTGTTTCACCTCCCCATTATAAAACATTTTAGAGTTGTTTTATACAACAATAATTTGGGAATTTCATAAAGTGTACTGCAAATATTTCTGCTTGAGCAGTGAAGAGAACAGTGTGATCATGGTCAAGTGAGGTTTATGTGAGCATAGTCACATGATTTATGGCAATTGTAGTATTGAATTCCCAACTTGTCATTTGTTTACATTGTCGATTCATGATAATAATTTTCTTAAAGGCCCCAAAGATTCTATAGATGGCTGAAAGTTTTTTAATAAGACTCTGATTCGCTTATTCGATTTTCTCACTGCCTGCTTATGCCATGGACGACAAAATAACCCCTCAAAACTGCTCATTCAATTCAATTTATTTAAACCATAAAAATACATATACAATGATTCATAGAAATATAAAAACATGGGTTTAGGAGCCCCTTAAGAAATTTGAATACAAATTTGTATTGACAAATAACCCTTAGGGGTATTCCCCCCTGGTTATGGGGATAGTTTGTCCAAGAGAGTAGTTTTTTATATTGGGGGGGGGGGGGGGGGGTTGGATGTCTTGGAGTAACATGCAAATAGCACTAATACTACCGGTACTAATGCGTGTACTAAGATCAATAACAACATCTGTTCAGAAAAGATGCCTTTCCTTTCCCATATGTTCCACTGTCTTCTTTTTCCGACACATATCCATGGTCTTGAGTCGCCGGCTGACCCGGCTTACTCGAGTGTGAATAGGGCCTCTAGTCAAGAGTTAGCAGATACGTATAGGAAGTTGTTGCCATTTGACTGGAATGATAATGCTCAATCAGAAGTTGAATAATTTCCCTAAGCTGGCATTCGGTGCAAGAGTCAGGAAACAATCAAGGAAGTATTGTGTTTAGAGCAAGAAGTCCATTAACTCTGTTAACACCCTTCTGGCTCCACTTATAAATCATCAATGAAATAAATATTATCAGTATTAATTTGTTCCCTGCATTGTTTTGAATAAAAAGCAAAGAAATTTGGACATTTATTATTCTTTGGGGGGGGGGGAGGGCATGTTGTCTCCCTGTGATCTATTAAACTTATCAAATTCACACTGGAAATTTAGCACCAAAAGGTTGTGGGAAGCACAGTGATAACAATGGTGACAGAAGTGGGAATTCTTTTAGAATTTCCACATCTCTTTCATTACTTAAAATTTGATCAAGTTTTATTAACCCCAGCCCCAGGGATGTTTTTTCTATTCCTTTGAGTTTTGTCAACACTTTTGTCATAAATATGTAAAATTGTAATATCTGTATAAAGTTCATGTACATACCAGCTACAGCATTTCCCTTCTCTTCTTTGCGTGATTGAAAATGAAAGGTTGGTCTGCAATAGAATAGAAACCCTCTTTCACGGCCCATTTAGACAGGAGATGGTAAACCACTTTAAAGGGAAAACAAACTGCTGTATGAAAGTAAAATGAGATAAGCACAGAGCACACAGTACCTTAGCGGATAACTCTCGTCTGTATGAAATGTCCATGACTTTAATTGGTGATTAAGAATCAAATCAACAATTGAATCACACCACCACATTTATTTATGATTTATGGAAAGTTTCTTGAAATGAAATTCGCTGTTTGCAATTTACAATTTGCTAATGTTTCTATTTTTATAGGATCTGTGTAATGTAAGAAATCACACATGCCATTGTTGTGCAAATCCATTATATTTCTGCCTCCAAACTGCTTCTAGTCGTTCATTTACACATTCATTTTGTACCCTTAATCGTTTTTTTTCTGAGTTTATACTTTATAAAGTATCATGTCTGAACAGGGCTTTTTCAAGTTACAAGGAAGGAAATTATAAGTCGCTTGTTGTAAATGAAAGTTACTTGTTGAAAATGAAAGTAACAGATTAATCAGTCCATTTTTAGTCATTTCTAAATAGAGATATTACTTTTTATCCTTTTTTAAACTCTTTGAGGTCGTGGCTCATGTAGTTTCAAGGCATGGTTATAGATACGGACTGTGGCTCCTAAAATGTGAAATCATGTATCCCCTTTCCCCAACCCTCTCTGGGAAAAAAAAATAGTGTCAATTTTTTAATTTGTAAAGGCAACAAAAGAATCAACTTTCATACATCACCCTGTAGTTGTAAGATTGATTTTGATTTTATTTTTGATGCAATACATGCATGTATTCATTTATTCAGTAATTTATTTCATTTTTCATGAGTATTAGGATCACACCAACAGCAAAAGCTGGCTTTCATATTCTTGAATGTTATGCCTGCAATTTTTACATTTTTATTACTGAAGAGAATTACATAATGCTATGATGAAACAAGGCCATATGCCTTGATCATTTATAAAAGTTCTTGGAATTGAATTTATAAAATCACAAAGGGGTTGGCTACCTGTACATGTAACAACACAGATAATTAATATTCTGTAGTCATTGGTTGTCTGAATAATGTAGGCCTACTACGGCTTTAAAGGCATCTTTTAACAATGTTATATCTGAGATACATGGCCCTACATGTTATCAGTGTATGTGATATAATGTAATATTGAGGCCCTAAACAAATTGCGCTTCCAAATGATCATGAAATGTCTCAAAAAAGTAAAAAGCTTTGAGTGACCGGTTTTACTATACTCATTATCCCCAATATACTGTAGTGTAATAAAAACCGTTAGGAAAACAAATTTTTTAATTTCTATTTCTAATCATAAATATCTTGATAAGCAGACAGGCAATCAGCTTGTAAAAGTCATGAGATTTCTGACTGACCTAAAGATTTATAATTATGATTGCAGCATAAGCTAAATCCAGGATTTTGTTTTCGAATCTGAGGCAATGTTACTGAGTCACTTTAACTCTAACGGGCTCATTGCGCACAAAATATCAAGTCCAGACTAGTTGCAGATATTAGGGGAGGGGGCAACCACCGGGTGGTTCACTTTTTTTAATCCAATGAGCGTATGTGTACTGGTAGTGGTACCTTTTTAGTGGACACAAATATTCCAAATCAAAGTTCAGCAATTTCTTCATAATTGGCCCCCCCCCCCCTCCATACAAAATCCTGTATCCTCCGCTTGCACCGGACCTGCCTATGAACAAAAGTAGGTATGGCGCCCTGAATATCTATTGTTGGTTTTCTTGGGTTATGCACGGATTGCACTTTTTGCAGTGATGAGACCGAAGTGTAACTTTGCATGAATCCTTAATCTGTTTGCAATGTCTTCTTAATTTTAATCTAGGTCATTGAGTATTTGGTTAAAAACACTAAAGTAGATACTATCTGACTTCTACGAGACAGATATGAACAACGTTTATTACAAACTCTATCGTGCAAGTCCAGTTATATATTTTTATGCCTCCGCCACCGAAGGTGGTGCCGGAGGCATCATGTTTTCGGGTTGTCCGTCCGTACGTCCGTCCGTACGTCCGTCCCGTTTGACCGTTATCACAATATCTCAAGAACCATTTAAGATTTAAACTTAAGACTCGGGAATAGTATTTATCACCATAGGAAGACGATCTGATTAGATTTTGGAATACGTAGGTCAAAGGTCACAGGTCACAGAGGTCAACTTCTGAAATTCCTTGTATTGAGTTTGTTAGCGCGATATCTCAAGAACCATTTGAGATTTAAACTTCAAACTTAAGGATAGTATGTATCACCATAGGAAGACGATCTGATTAGATTTTGGATCACGTATGTCAAAGGTCAAGGGTCACAGAGGTCAACTTATGAAATTCCATACATTGAGATTGTTATCATGATATCTCAAGAACCACTGGAGATTTAAACTTCAAACTTAGTGATAGTGTGTATCACTATAGGAAAACAATCTGACTACATTTTGGAGCACGTAGGTCAAAGGTCAAGGGTCATAGAGGTCAACTTATGAAATTCCATACATTGAGATTGTTATCATGATATCTCAAGAACCACTGGAGATGTAAAAACTTCAAACTTAAGGATAGTATGTATCACCATAGGAAGACGATCTGATTAGATTTTGGAGCACGTAGGTCAAAGGTCAAGGGTCACAGAGGTCAACTTATGAAATTCCATACATTGAGATTGTTATCATATCTCAAGAACCACTGGAGATTTAAACTTCAAACTTAATGATAGTGTGTATCACCATAGGAAGACAATCTGATTAGATTTTGGAGCACGTAGGTCAAAGGTCAAGGGTCACAGAGGTCAACTTATGAAATTCCATACATTGAGATCGTTATCGCGATATCTCAAGAACCACTGGAGAATTTTCACTTCAAACTTAATGATAGTATGTATCACCATATCATAATATCTCAAGAACCACTGGAGATTTAAACTTCAAACTTAATGATAGTGTGTATCACCATAGGAAGACAATCTGATTAGATTTTGGAGCACGTAGGTCAAAGGTCAAGGGTCACAGAGGTCAACTTATGAAATTCCATACATTGAGATTGTTATCATGATATCTCAAGAACCACTGGAGATTTAAACTCCAAACTTGTTTAAATTGCTCTATGGCGGAGGCATCATTTTCGACTGCGCGCAGTCAAAATTCCATCTAGTTGATTCTATTATAACCAATCATTTCTATTTTGTCAATACAGTTATCATTTTTGCAAAATATTTTATGTTTACTTGTAGAAATTAAGCAAAACGTTATTTCACTATTCCCTTCTTTTCTACGAGCTCATAAACATTTAGAAAATATGGAATGTTTAATTGCTTTCAAGAAAAACCATCTTGATCTTCAAAATAAGAAATGGCAGATATTTTGTTAGGTAATTTATGTTGATGATTTAACTAGTACACTATATTTTACTTTGTATTCTTTGTCTACATGAACATGTTATTATTATGTATGATAATTTTTTCAATAAATACTTTTAAAAAATAAAAAATAAAAAAATAAAATAAAATTTGTTTAAACTTGGACAAATCATATTAATTTTATGCAGGAGAACTACCGCATGGGCGGAAGCTACCAGTGGCCATCCTTGGAAAACGTCGTCCAGTTCAGGCTCAAAGTTCGCAATGTCATCCGTAAAGTCATCGAAGACACACCCCTTGAACTTCCTGTTACGCAAGAAAGTAAATGGGTGAGTTTAATTACCAAGATTTGGCATATACTTCAAAAGGTAAATCTGATGTTTATAGCAAGTTGCTTAATCAGTCTAAAGATAAGAGAAACAGATTGCTTAAAAGTTTGAAGGAACTCTGATAAAGAGTGAGGAAGTTGTGAAACTTTGAGCACTGTGTGTATGGGAATAATGAATTGGCATGTCACTGTGACATAGTGTCAAAAAACAGTTTCATGAAGTCTAACACATAAAATGAGCAACAGATTATTCAGAATTAATGACCAAGAAGGATCTTTATGATATGGGGAGTTATATTTGGTAGAACTGAATGATGGCAAAGAAAGGGTCAAATATAGGGAACTAAAATAAACTCGAACCTCTAAACCAATACCTTCCATCATCTGTCTTGTTACAGTGGGCCCTCTTCATGGGCTTCGAGCATGAGCGCATCCACATCGAGACCTCATCCGTCCTGATCCGTCAGTTACCAGTTTCCTTGGTCAGAAAGCCGGAAGAGTGGGTCTCTGGACCATTCACTTTTGGTAAGAATATTTGTTGATGACAGCTAGTCCCCCCTCCTTTTCTTTCTTCTATAACTGTTTGATGGTTGTGTGGTGGTTATTTAACCTGACTGCTAAGAAAGCATAAATGCTTGTCAGTAAGCAACCAGACAGCCGACGGCTTTAGGTACTCTCCGAGGGACCTGGGAATGAGGATTAATGCCTTACCAAAGGCAGAGACGCCAAGTTCAAAGATACGTAATGCGTGATATTTTCATGATTCGGTGCGCTAGCGCGCGTGCGAGGGTATAACACACGTATAAGGTATAGCGTTTTTTTTAAATCTAGCACGCGCGCCGTTTGAGCGTTTTCAGACCCTAGAAATGCGTGA